>BMAO01034052.1:0-14755 GCA_019973975.1 Trichonephila clavata
GCACGTTTCATCATCAAAAGAATTACCGGGAACTTCTTGAAGCAAACATTTTGACAGCAAAGTTTAAACGAAAATTCGGTTCTGTTTCTACAGAATCTGTTGCCACGTATTCCACTGATACCATCAGAATCTTCAATACCATTCAAAAGGCTTCAATTCCCGATTCGTTTGGTTTTCGCAAAGACCATAAATGAATCTGAAACCCAAACAATATTCATTTGATGCTTTGACTTAAAACATCCCTGTTTCTTGAATGGGCAACTAGATTTTACATGCTCACTTGTGTGGAAAACATTTAATCTATTTGAGTTAGCAAAAGACGGGTTACTGAAAATATTGTGCACCAATTAGCGATTAGTTATATAAAATTATTTATTGTTATACTTTAAAATGATAAAAATAATTTTTAAAAAGTTGCAAAAATCATCGTTATTCACCACACTTATAAAATTAAATCTTCATATGTTGTTACTTAACAGCATTGTTAGTTATTCATGCATTATACTATACTCAAATTGGTGGTGAATAAAATGCAAAATTAAAATCATTATATTGTTTTATACTTTATTTCAACCATCCAAAATTGTAAACGAAGATTAATTTGACTGCATTGAATAGCTTAGAATAATATTGAATTAACATATTAAAATAAAATAACAGCAACACGTGGCCGGTCAGCTAGTTATTATATATATATTGTTACGATTTTGGTATTTAAAATGTGTTTATAATGTTAAATTATGTCAAAATTACTATTCTGCTTGAAAAATAGTGCAGGATTAATATTTATTGCATGTAAACATGTGAATTAGATCAATTGCTATGGGACCTTGTAAATAACATGGGCTCTTTGGGTATCTCGCCAAATTGGCAAGATATCGGTTAGTTGGCGACAGTTTTGGCAACTTATTTTGTCGCCAAATTTGGCGATATTTGACGACTTCGGTTCTCCTATTTTCTGGAATGTTCTACCACTTTCGCCGTGTCTATATAAGGCATACTGAAATGCAATATGGGGCAGTTGTTATTCAGATTTCTTGAAGCTCAGACGGGCCGGCAGCCTCTGTTACTTTACAGGGGATTCCGTTGTGATTTATGCCGAAGAGAGTACGAAAGCCTACGGCTTTGAATTTGATCTATTCCCCGCTGGATCAGTACATTGCGTTGTGTTACTGTTGTGTTGTATTACTGTGACTTTGGCTGTTCTTATGCCTTTCTGAACATTGTATTCTTCTTTGGGCTGATAATAAAGAACTGTTTTATCGCTGTCCTGATTAAAGTCTATTCAATCCCTGAACCCAACAGTGAAATTCGTTACAAATATATATGAAATTGAAAGAGTAAGTGTTGTGTTAAATAGGAATATATATCTTATTCCAATGTTTTCTTTTTAAGAAAGAGGTTGTACATATAATTTATGTATATCCACTTTCATTTTTCAGCAGAACCTTCCATGTTGTAATATGTCAGTGATGCCATCTGTACTTGCATCTGTCTGAATTTCAGTCTTTGCTTCTGGGTTATAGAAAGTTAAAGTAGACTGTATTGTCAATTCATTTTTTAAAATACCAAACAACTATTTTTGTTCTTTATCCCCATCTAAAGTATCCAACTTTCTTTTTCAATTGAGTTAGACTTTTGGCTTTGAAAGCATAATTTTGAGTAACTTTCTAAAGAAACTTGTTAGATCAAGGAAAGGTTTTTCAATTAAGGAAACTTAGATATTGCTTTTTTTCTTAATCCTGGTTTAATGACAAATCCTAAGTACTCCACACACTTCCAGTTTCGAGAATTAACTCTTTGATAACTTTGAAGTTAATTTAGTTGCTTATAAAGCTTCGAATATTTTAATACATTTCTTAATCATTTTTTCTGCTAAGTCCTTGCCAGTTTAAGAATGTCAAGGTAACATAGATATTGTTACCTTGGAATTAGCTTATTGCATAAGCTTTCTAATACATGATACATTAATCTATGCAACTTGGCAGGAGTGGTTAGTTTATCCTTTTAAATTGTCCTGCTTCATGTTGTATAATGAAGCTAGTTTCTGGTTTTGGTTTTTTATTTAAATGTATTTGAAAGTAACCAGCCATGTTCTAAATCTAATTATTGCAAAATAGACTACAATCATGCAACTATTCTTATAAATCTAAGTTTAATCATCACTAAAACATTACCTCTTACTGTACCTTATGACAGTATTAGTTTGAAATAGCTTAGAATAGTATTTAAAAAAATGAGCATTTGCGTAATTTTTTGTTGTTTGAAATAAAACAAGTAATCATTCTTTCTTCAACATCTTTTGTCACCTAATATTATATTGATTTCCCAGGTTTAATTTCCCATGTTGTTGTCTTCTGAGTGTTTTAAATAATAAATATGAGTTTTGACTTGTTTTATCAAGGAACTGTGATTTTGACTATACTCTGATATGATGTTAGTAGGCTCAATTCTCAGTTCACTGTAAGATTTCATCATCATTAAATATTTCAAGACTACCTAAGTTGCTGTCTTCATTTAACAAATAAAGCTCTATTTTCTCATAAAATTTTCATTTTCGTCTGATCACTGTTAAATATTCAAAACTGTTTGCGATGTTTCACAAATACTGTCTTCAAAGTTAAGAAATTCCTCATTTTTTTCTGGTACTATTTTCAGCTGTGAGTTTTTTGTAGTTGTCATGTTTGTTGATTTCCAAGCAAAAACAGTATCAAAAATAAGGTCAAACTCTCACTTTCTTCCAAAATACTAACCAATCATTACCTCTGTTTTCTACAAAATGAATTTTTAACAATGATTTCCTGGATAATAATCCCCTGTAATTTATTTTAAAAAATAGAATGCTTTGATTCAAATGATCATCAACATTTAGTTTTTTTTTGTATTTTTTATTGAAAACTTTTTTCCACTGTCAATAAGTATTTTTTTGTTTTCACATTATTCAAGTAATGCTGAACCAAAATTTGTATAATACAAATTTTTGCAATTACAAAATAAAGCATGTGTATGTATTACTTAGAAAGTTTATTTGCAGTTTGATGACCTTGTAAGTACTTAAATTATGGTAAATGTAGTAAGAGTTGCAAACTGCAAAGGAACTTGATGTTTATAGAAGTTAGTATTTTATAGAATATTTTGAGATATATACCCAAATTATTAAAATTAGATCAACAACAGGACAGCAATCAGTATAGAAAATGAGCAACTTTGAAAGGCCTACAGTGAATAGTTTGTTATAATTTTTGTAGTATTAAGAGAATTTTTTTTAAATATAATTTTAGCATCCTTTTTATTAAACATTTTTGGTGACTCCTAAAAAGTTATTCAATGGCGAATTTTTAAGTGCCCCCCCCCCCAGTTCTTCGATAAACTGTTAGATGGATTTATGTAATGTGTTTGTTGGGGAGTGATATGTAGTAATTACATACAATTTTTCTTATGTTTTAGGAGACCAACAGGAAACCCTGAAGAGGATACTAGAGATCACATCTATCAGTTAAAACAAGGGCATAAAAAATGTTTGGAATTCGCTTTGGAAACTATTGTAGCTGAAAATGAATTGTTAGAAAAAGCAGTTCGTCAAAAACATGCCGATATTTTAGAACTGAAAAAGGAAGTGGATACTTCCTACCAAGAAATTAGCAATGTATGTGGATTTTTCTGTATTTTGTTGATTCTAATAGTTTTTTGTTAAAGGTGACATGGTATGCGATTTACAATTTTTTTAATTTAATGATTATCATAATTTTTTGGTTGCCTCCTATGAGTACGTATGATGTAAAACAGATTTTGTACTCAAAATTTCATAAACTTTTTACAGGAAAAACTTGAAAAGGATTTTAAAATGCTACTCTTAATGTACATATATGAAATTTGATTTACAAGTATTTTAAATTATATATAGCAAAAGTTGGTATGTGTTTTGTGATAACATGATTGGTATTTGTTCAATACTTCTATTTATGAAGGCTTATTGAAAACTCCTTAAAAAATGTGTAAATTCTAAATTCGATTATTTTTTAAGAAATAAGTATTGTGCTTTGATTGAAAAGTGCATACCAGCTTTTATTCCATGTACTATTAGCAACAAGTGAAAAAAATTTCCAAGTATTAGGCACAATAGAAAAAAAGCCTTAGCATTTTAAATGAAGACAAATTAGTTATTTTATCTATCCGAGATAAGTCAGTTTAAAGTTTTGATTTGCCATTGGGATGTGAATAAAAACAAACATAAAAGTTATCATAACTCTGCATTTTTTAAACTTAGATCTTTCATATTTTATGAGTTTGTTGAAAAGTAAATAAAAAAATAATTTAGGCTAAAAAAAAAATCATATTTGATTTTTTTTTTTACCAATTTTTGTGAATTGAATCGTACTGTGTTGCCTTAAGTTTTACAGATCATTATTTACTTTGATAAATTTTGTTTTATGCTTGTAGGTTTTAAGTATTTTTAAAATTTCAATTCATGGGAATCTTTTGAATTGTACAATCTTTGTACCAGATCTTCACGGTTTGTTTTGTTTTAATTATTTTGATATGACGCATGAGAATCTCATGTTTTGCATATACTGTATAACCTTCTACCATAATTTGCCTCATTTTTCTGTAAGGTGTGAATCATAGATTTATTTAAATACATAAAAGTCTTACAATATATTTATATGAATACGTTCTGCAAATAATTTAAGGTTTTAATTTTGTCTGAGATGTAGGCTTCTTTTTAACTACTTTCTGATGTCATTTTTTCAGGTATTCTTTGAACCGTAAATGAATTACTATTGGATAAATATGTGGCAAATGATTTTCATTTGCTGTATTGTGTGGTGTTTGTCACCCAGTAAACAAATTAACAAACACAAGCAAAAAGTTCTTAAACATTATTTTTAATATATATTAAAAAAAACATTTTAAAACAATATTGTACCAAATTTAAAAAGAGAACTTTCCTGGTAACTGAAATTGATTGAACATATGTCAGTCCCAAAAGAAAATTTTTTCATTAATGTAAAACAATTATTTAATGTGTACAAGAATATATATTCTAAAATTTACACCATTTTTTTTTTTGTATGAAAACCAAATTATAAGAGTATTGACTTATTTATTATGTTCATGCATTTTTAAGTACAATAGTTTGAGTAAAATCAAAATTGTTCTCTAAATTCACTACTTAAATTGCTTCACAAGCAGTTTTTATATTCCCTGTCTTATTGTTTGGGAAGCATCTAAAAGAATTTCATTTTCTCAGTTTTATATCTTTGAATAAAAGTATAGGCAAAAGAATATGTATATTATGAGTTGGGAACTTTGAATAACAATTTTAGATTTATTTTCAGGTTTTACAATTTAAATTATAGTTACTAAATGTTCTATTTATCTCTATAATTTACATTTTCTTTTACAGGAATTGGCAGTCCTTAATAATGGCAACATTGCAAGGTTGGGCAAAGACATTAAAGCTGCAATTAAAAAGCAATCAATTTAAAATTGAATTTATGTTTATCTTGTGATATGTATAATCATCTTCTTATGCTTTCTGTTTAATGATGAATTCATCAGAGCATTTATATTTTGTGTACAGTTTACTATTACTAACATATTTTGTAATTAGTAGTTATATTTTTTCTTTCATTAAACCAAAATATATTTTATCTTGCTTATTATTTATTTTCGTTTTTTTTCCAAATTTTTCTGTCTAATTTTAAACTATTTGGTGTGGAATATTGGAGTAGCTGCAACTAATATTTATAAACGAATTATATAAGTCATACACATTTATTTTAAAATCTTTTAACTGGTCTTTTGAAACTTTTATCAGTTATTTGTATAATTAATTGGCAGAATGAACAAAATATTTAGTTATTTTGTTGAAGTAGATTCAAAAATTGCATATTTTTTTATAATGTATTTCAAATCTGCATTTTAGAATTAAAATACACAAAGAATTTTTTGTAAAAAAGTTTTTATTTTAAAATATTAAATTAAATCATAAAAATATGAACATACACAAACATAAATTAGAACAGCATGACTTGCACAGCTAAATATCCGGAAAAAATGCGTACCCAGGGAAATCGGGGAATGTGCAAATTTTGCTGCATCTACGTTGTCCGAGGAAATCGTGGGATGCGCAGCGAGGGGGCTTAATGAATCTTTGGAGGTGCTTGTTTTTTAAATAGACCATTATTTCTCAATTTAAGTTAATTAAAATATAATTTTTTAATAGTGTTTGGAATAAATATTTGTGATTGAAATTTTATTTCATAGATTTCTATATTGCATGCAGCACAATAATAAATGTCTATCAGACAAATCTGCTTTTAAGGTAAAACAAATATTGGGATGAAATATTGAGCAATGAAAATGGGAGAAGGAATTGTAAAAGAAGTGCTTATCCTCTGCATATGTATGAGATATGTTTCATAGGACAAAACAAATAGCTAGTTGGTCTTATTCAGAATAGATTAAACCTGTTAGATGTTGCATATTGCAACTTGCAAAACTTTTATTTAAAAAGAAACAAGATTTAGCTTGGTAATTTCACTTTCCTTAATGCTTGAAAAATCTAAGGTTCTATCAACAATAATATGATTTTCCTCAAAAGTCAATTTTGATAAGTTTTGTAATAGTAATTTATTTGAGGAGGGAGGGGGGGGCAGTGAATTGGGAGATTTGTTTTGATTCTGAAGTGAGAAATTTGGATATTGGGTTTCTGTCACAAAACTTAAATGCAGCATAATTTGTTTTATAAAAAAAAGCATTTCTGTTTCTTAAAAAAAGAAAAATATCAAGTAAAAAAAAACAATATATGTATAAAGAACACTTATGTGTGGTGTATTGTATACACTTTTTATTAAAATCTTACAAAATTGACCTTTTAAAAGAGTAATGTGAACAATCATTATAAAAGAAAAAAAGGACCAATTTGCTTAGAATGGAATTGCATTCCAACAGCATAGTCTCATAATATACAGATGCTGTCTCATGAAAGAGAAAGAATTCTGAAAATAATAAGCAATTGCCTCTCAGAAAAAGCCTGATATTTAGTAAATATCACCTAAACTTTAATAAAATTGTTGGGGGGGGGGATCTCATGCATCCTCCACAGAGGCGTAACTTATCGTACTTTATACAATTTGCTCCAAGTTCAACTTTGAAGACAACTTTTTCCGATAAATTTTGTGCAGATTTTTATTAATAATTGTCTGAAGTGTTTTCCAAGTTGAAAGGATGAGTTGTGTGTAAAAGCCATAATAATGAAAAAAATATTCAAAGTCAATGATAAATGTAATGTTTTTTTTTTCTATAAAGAGCACAAAACTGCAGACATTTTAAAAAGCACATGCAATAAAGTTTGAAGGATCTTGTTGGAAATATTCTAGGAGATTTTAATGTAGAAAAATATATAGCATTAGGAAATAATATACTGAATTATTTTTTTTTTTATAGTTTTTATAATTGGTTTTTAAACTGAATTGTGTTCTGAGATTATTTTTTTGAGTTAAGCTTATAGATGTACAAAAATTTTTACATTCTTGCAAGTTCTTCATGAAATTCAATATTATCAATCATTGACAAAAAGGAGAGAAAGCTACATAACCAAAAATCCCTACGAGAAAAATTATCGATTTCTGAAAGGTTAAACTCTGCACTGATGAAAGCAAAAATGAAATAAGGGAGATTTGAGACTTTTGTAAAGTTCTTAAAATAGTAAAATAATTTTCACATTAGAATTATTTTATGTAATTGTACACTTAACAAAACCTTTTTTTTTTTTTTGAGAATAGAGAATTTTTTTTTTTTTTAATGTAAGGTTACAAAGACTACATTTTTCAGAACTCCCTTGGGGTGGCAAGAGAAAAGAGCACCTTTGGGAGGAAAAGTGGGTGACCATGTCAAAAGAGAAAAAGCTAATGTCACTTTTGCAATATTGGTCTTGCAAAGTTATTTTTAATCGCTACAATAGCTGTAATTGCATGTTAAAGCTGCATTAATTATAAATGTTATTAGATGCCTCTCGTATCTTCTGTCCCTTGTTTCAAATGTTTAGGATGACGTCTTACTACATACAAAGGCATGTATAATGTTTATCTTTTGTCGAAAATTTTTCAGATTAGTTCACTAACTACAACTTTGAGCAAATTTTGATATAATGAAGACCAAAAGATTTTCTAATTCTGTAGTAGAGTGAACGTTAAGACTACCTACTGTTTAGAGCCAATATATTTTTTGAATATTGAGGTTTTAACTATTTTAAAACATCAAGATGAAAATGGATAAAAAAGATTGACCAAAATTTTTAAAGTGGCATGAGTTTTTTTTTCGATTTAACAAACCATAAAACTGTTATTCATTAGATTCCAACAGTTATTGTAATTTCTTTGGTATTCTAAATACAATTTTCTTACTTGTATCTTTATTAAACCTTCTACAGTATGTACATTTTTTTCTTATGTATAGCAATAACTTTTAAAGAAATTTTGTTTAGCAAGGTGTGAACACTTTTTTTTTTCTATTTAAATGAACTATTAGTTGTAACTGTTGCTTTTTTCCATAACAATTCAGTTTCAGACAATATAAATCTAACACAGAATAACTTGTTCAAACTTTTTATGTCACACAGAAGAATCTTTTCAAATGATCCATCTTTTGGTTCATCCTCTTCACCTATGGGATCGAATCTAATCAAAGGGGAAATGATAGTTATTGAGATATGACAATTTGATGTATTTAACATTAAACTGCAAGAGAATTAAAAACTAAATGTAAGAGCAAGTACATTTAACCAATTAGTAAGTTCGTACTGGAGCTTTAATGAGCTAAATTCATGTGGCATCATAGTCACATAACTACAATCATGTGTTTTTAGCCAATCAGTTCTTGTGCTTCTCTGTTGCCAACTTTTGTTTCTTGCCAAAACTTTCTTTTAAAAAATCCAAATTTGCCCACTAAGGCGAAGATATTTATGCAAGGACTTTGGAAAACAAAATTAGATTGGAGTAAAACAGCTACCACACCTGATTCAATGGAAGGACTTTTATCAAAAATTATCGAAAGTAATAACTTCAAAATTCCAAGATGTATTCTACTTGCGTCTTCGATGTTGAAGCCTAAGTATCCCTTATAACTGTCCAGTAGTAGTCTGCGAGCATTGCCTCATCCCAACGACCTTAATATCTATGTTCTATTGCTGCGATATCTTGATGAAACCCTTCACCGTGTTCATCGCCTACAGCTCTTAGGGAAAAAATCAAGAAGGGAATGTAGAAAATGGACCTTTAGAGACATATTGCTTCCTAGGTCATGGAACTTTTGTTTTCACCGACTGTTGATATTTCTCATCTTTTTTGCTGCTAGAAATCATCGTACCATTTTTTTTAAAATACTACTTTCCTTCCAGAATTAGATCAAAAGTGGGGTCCTTCATGATTTTGTGTACTTGAAAGCCTACGAAGATCCCTCCTTTATCTTTGCATCACTCATCTTGGAAATTTCGAATCAAGGTATTGGTAAAGCCTCTTCATCCTTGTTAAGGGGACACAGTATAATTCAATTGACAGAAATCGATCAAAAAAATCAACTTTAATTTTTTTAGCTTAAATTATTTTTATATACTTTTATATAACCTTACAAAATTTGAAAGCTCTAAATTAAAAAAACACAGAATTATATGATAACTTTTGCGTTTGTTTTTATGCACATCCCTATGGCAAATCAAAATGTTAAACTTACTTATCTCGGAAAGATAAACATGGCTAGTTTGTCATGGGTTCGATCCTAGTACTACTAAAGATCCGCCGTGTAGGGGAGCGATGCACGTTAAATCTGTCGAGAGCTCAAACGTCCTCCCGTTGGTGTGGTGTGGTAGTTAGGAGAGGGGGGTGCCAGCTCAGGTGTCGTCCGCGTCACTTGACCATGGTTCAAAATTACGCGGACCGTCCCCAAAAGCCCTCGTGTAGCTGAACAGTGGGACGTTAATATTCACTCACTCACTCACTCGGAAAGATAAAATTACTAGTTTGTCTTCATTTAAAATGCTAAGGGATTTTTTTTCTATTGTGCCAAATGCTTTGATTTTTTTTTTTTTTTTTTTGCCTATTGCTAATAGTACATGTACCAAAAGTTGGTATGCATTTTTGAATTAAGGCGATACTTATTTTTTAAAAAATAATTGAACTCAGAATTTGTACATTTCTTAAGGAATTTTCAATACGCCTTCATAAAAAGAAGTATTGCACGAATACCAATCATATTATGCATAGTTTGAAGTATTTGTAAATCAAATTTCATGTGTGTACGTAATTTTTTGTAAGAGGAGTAGCATTTTGAAATCACTTCACAAATTTGAAGTTTTTTCCTTAAAAATTAAATACCTAGCTTTTTATGAAATTTTGAGCACAAAATCTGTTTTTACATAATATACACACATAAAAGGCAACTAAAAAATTTTTGAAAATCCTTAAATTAAAATTTTTGGCTTAAATCGTACCATGTCCCCTTAGTGGATTTTATAAAGTTCATTAATCCCAGCTTCATGCACAGATGCGGAATCAGAATGTCATTTGGGTTTACAAGATCGTCATCTAGGGGCATTTCTTTCACCGGATTTTAGATTTCTACACAGTCATTTGTGTTGTATGTAGTGCGATTTTTCGATCTTTACTGTCCCACAAATACAGAAAACAGCATTACTTGGTATGGACTAACTGCATTTCCATGAGTAAAGCAATGACTTTAAAGTCACCACAGATCTTTCATTTATGATCCTCATATTTTCACATTTGCATAAGTTTTCTTATGTGAACGCAATGTCCGATGGAAAATGGAAGGAAGAAGTTTGCCATTGTGTTGTAATATTGTATTCAAACTGAGCTTTTCAAGAGTCTATAAACAACCTCCAGTTGGTGATTTCATAGAGCTCCTAGAACTAGAAAGTGTTTTTGTAGAACCCATTTCCATATACTTCAAAGAATATATCTTTGGTGTATATTCTTCTTCCGAGTACATACGGAGTACGTGCTGCTTAAATCAGGGGGTCCGAAAGTCTTGTGGGCGTCGCAGCAGAAACCACGAGTGTAGGGTTGGAGAATATTTCCCTCCCCTCCAGTTCTATGCTTAAATTGTGAAGGTGGAGATAGGTGGTGTTGCCATCTATCGTTAAGAAATTCAACCTGTCTCACAGGCTCTGTCAACTTTCATTCCTTCCCTTTGGGAAGGACACGACAACAACAACAAAGAATATATCTCAAAATAATATTTAAAATAGATCAACATGTTATAGGTACTTTATGTAAAAAAAAAAAGTATTGCATTTATTTGTAAAAAATTATGTATATAATTAATGTTTTTAATAAAGCTTTCTCATTAATAATTTTAATTTGTGATCTAAATGTCACCTAACCATGCATTATCTTTAGTGACTGGGTTATTTGTTTGCTTTTTTTTTACACAAGCTGTCAAAATCTAGGTCTATTGAAATTAAATGCAGCCGCATTAATTATTTTAAGTTTTAATTTGTTTTTGAAGCCACTTACACTGAGAAATATATTAACGCAGAGTGCTAAATGGCATTAAAATGTTTACAGCTGTGTGAGAAATTCCGTGTATTTTGCATGAATTTGCAACTTTAAATTTAGAAGCTGTTCTTGTTAAATTTAAATTTTAACATCGAATCTGTTGGTGTGTTGATAAGTTGTTTTCTCCACAAACGCAAAAAGGTGCATTTCCATTCCACTGTTTTAGCTTTGCAAAAAAATTATTTTAACTAACGAGTATAAAATTATCTCGTTGAATCCGAGATACTAAACAATAGAATATTCACACAATCTATTAGGAAATATAAAGATAAAGCGTTGTAATATGTTATAATAAAAATTTAAAAATTAATGAATAATAAAGCTATTATATATAAATAAAATTTTCAATTTTAAATGAATGGGGGGGGGGTCTTTAGATGCTTGTAAACTATTCAAAACTTAAACAGAGAATATAAATCCCTTTTGCATATATATTATATATATATATATTTATTTATTGTAACTCTTGGAACCCCAAAGTTCTATGGAACACAGTTTGAAGACCACTGAACTATGGTTTTCCTTTTCTAAGTAAAACATTTTTTCATTTTGAGACATCCGTTTGTTTAGCAAGAAGAAACTTATTTCGTCAAGGATTTCGACGAGTTTTCCTCTTGACTACTTTGACGGAAGCTGGAGTTCTCTCCGAATTCGAATGACCACATTTACTACGGTCTGCAATGCTCTGTTGGACTCGGACAATCTTTTTATTGATTCAATAAATGAAGAACCTTTTCGAAGTTTAAATATTTAAGAGCCTTAAAAAAATCACCTACGGGTTCTTTCTTTATCAGTTGTATGCTTCTGCTCAAAGTGTGGTGGTGGGACTAATCCTCATCTGGTCGGTCTAGTGAAACTAGACCAAATCCATGAACCCATAAACCTGCACAAAGTTTAAGAATAGCAGGGGGAAAGCAACAGCCTCCTCACATGAATTCCCCAGACATTGCAGAATGTGCTGAGGAGAAAAAGGACTGATCTCACATTTGGTACAAATTGGGGAGCTTCTTTTGCCACCTTCAAAATTCATGCACCTCAGATGACCGGTCAAAAATCGCGAGAATGCCGTCTGATACGATCTGGAAACCTTGAATGATATGGCGGATCCAGGATGTCTTTGAAAGTACCATGGCTGAACACGAGAGACAACCCAGGTTCTACGTATTGATTCTTTAGCCCTGGAGTAGATCTCGGTCGACGTAAGGACCATGTGGTCTTCCGGGTCCTCAGGATCCTGGCAGCCGCCTTCGCAAGATCATCCGCTTCTTCGTCTCTGAGCAGATTTACATGAGAAGGGACCCACTGTAGATGTATAGGGTGCCGATCTGAAAGCTGTTTAAAAAGTGTAGAATACTCCTGCTGGTGCTGCCACCGATAAATGTTGGATGGAAATGTAAAAGCTCTCTCTGACTGATTTTGAACATGTGCGAAAGTTATAAACTGCTTGAAAAATATTGCTGACAACCTCCAGTAATGGAATTTAAAGTCATCTGCTGTATTTGAGTCGGAGCAAACAATCTCAAATGTTTGCACCAGAACTTCTGATACGACTAGGCACATTTCCTTTTAACCTATTGAGTCCTAGAACATTAGATTCAATTTTAATATTTTTGGAATCATGCAAATTGGAGAAACTTCCTCGCAAAATAAATGAATAAAAATCAAATAATTTCTTTCAAACAAAATGAGAATATGAGATCGAAGAGAGAATATAAAATTATTAGAATAATTAAACTTAATAATGTTTAGCTAATACCTCGTATTTAGTTCGCTCTTTCGTCATTCCCATTTGGAATGTCTTCATGTTTGAATTGAAGCAATAAGAGGCTGTAAGTGACGAAGCTTCCCAAAGTGCCGAAAATATTCGTTTTTGTGTAGAATATTATATCAGATCCAGACAGAATTATTTCTGGCAAATCTACGAGCTTATTGAGGATGTCCAACCTTGCTTGTGATTCAGCATCAAGCATACCGGAGTGATGGCCACCATCTTTGCATAAAATGTGGCTCGAATTCCAGCCATTTTCACAGGTATTTGACCTCCGATATAGAACAAGGAAATTATAGAAATGGTCGATGTCAGAAACACGTATAGACGTTCAAACAAGACCATTGCATCTACAAAATTAGGAAAAAGTAGAAGAAATGATATAGTTGTGAAACTGACGGCAATGTGCCCCAAACATAAGAAAAAAGACGTGAGTGAAAATGTGTCTTGAAATTCACGCAAGACATTCAGAATTCTGTTCGTATTTCTTAGTGAGAGTTGGTAAGGAATTCACAAATTCTTGTGAAGAGGAAATTACAATAGCTCTTTTAAATTCTTCCAGTGACAAGGACAAATAAAACTGATCACTAAATACAGCATTAAAAACTGTGAAAATGCAAAATGGTATAAAACTCATCATAGAAATGAGCTTTACAAAAACGTAAACATCTTTAAATGCATCGCTTCCGTAATCAAAACCATACATGAAGTACAGAGTGTACGTCATTCGAAATTCTTTGTCAGACGCCGTCGTTAGGACTAACGGGAAAAAAACGAAGTAACTGCAAAATACAATTCCTACCAGAATATCGATTTTAAGTGCCTCAAATGGTTTTGACACAGATTCCACTTTTTGGAGAAGAGGTAGAATTTATTTTCTGAAAACGTATGGAATACCAAGACAGCATATATAATACTTCGCTAGCAATAAAACAAACGTTTTCTTTCCAGTTCATCCATGCTTTATCACGCGCAATAAACATCATAACAAAGAAGTCGATAACACTAAGTACATTAAAATGACGCACAGCAGCGATATTACTTTTCGGTATTTCCCTCTTCGTATATATCCACTATATCGTAAATTGCAAGACATCTTATCAAGATACCAAGACTTTTTCCTCTGAATTGTCGCTCAAAGTTCTGAAATTTTGATACTTTTTAGCATCTCCGTATTTTGCTGTTTAATCCAAACTCATTGATATAAAAGAAATGATTCTTTTTAGATGTGTATTCTCGAAACTCAAGTGAGAAGCACTCACGTCGATGGATCTCTGATGCAATATACTCATAGTTATAATTCTTCTGAACATTTTTACAAAAGAAATGTATATGTACTTTTCCACCTGGGTGAAATCAATGAGATTTTATTTACGTAAATTAAATTGCTTGTATACATTGATTGCAT
>BMAO01034053.1:0-22172 GCA_019973975.1 Trichonephila clavata
TCCCACTCGTGTGCCTTTGCTGACCAAGCGTCATCGCCAACTGCACCTGCGCTGGGCCCGGGAACATCGCGACTGGTCCATGGATCAGTGGGAGAGAGTTGCCTGGTCAGCTGAATCACGGATTGTCATTCATCGCGCCGATGGCCGTGTCAGGATACGCCGTCTTCCAGGCGAACAGTTGCTCCCTCAATGTACAGTAAGTCTTACACAGGCCGGTGGTGGCGGTATTATGCTTTGGGGGACGTTCTCTTGGGCGTCTATACGACCCGTGGTTGTGGCAGAGCAGATCATGAATGCTACAGGGTATCTGAACATCATTGCGGACCAGTTGCACCCTTACATGGCCTCTGTTTTACCAGCTGGAAATGAAATGTTCCAACAGGACAACGCCCCGTGTCACAAGGCTAAAAGTGTCTTGGAGTGGTTCCAGGAGCATGATGCTGAATTCCAGTTAATATCCTGGCCGCCTAACTCACCGGATCTCAATCTGATAGTACACATTTGGGATGTCATGGGACGACAGCTCAGAGTTCAAAGATCACCAATTCGCAATATCTCGGATTTGCGTGACCGTTGCTTAAACATCTGGTACAATCTGTCTCCGGTTATCTACCAAGGACTTGTGGCATCCATGCCAAGGCGGATTGAAGCTGTGGGCCAAAGGTGGGCCAACTCGTTATTGACTGGTGGTCATAATGTTTTGGCTCTTGAGTATATATATATATATATATATATATATATATATATATATATATATATATATAAGAGAGAGTGAACTAATAGTAGGAATTGAAAAAAGAGCACGATTTGTGTGCATTGTTGTAACAATGCACACCCGGTTTGACTAGTTTGGCTGAAAAACCCGTTTTCGACGCAAACTTTTGTTATTGTTTTAACAGTTACATTGTTACGACAATGGAGACGAATTTAGGTTGGCGTCAAAAAGCGGTAATCAATTTAAATTAATTAATTAAACGGCAATTAATGAATTAATATATGAAAAACTATGTTAGCATCAAGTTTCATTCACTACAAGTTTCAAAAAATTTATTTGAACTTGATTGGATGAATAGAAGATCATTATTAGCGATTGAAAATTAGAACATAATATATAGAGAGAGAGACAGAAAGAGTGAGCTAATTGTAGGAATTGAAAAAGAGATGACACAAAATGTAAATATAATATAATATTTTAAAATAAAATTAACAAGAAAACTTAACGATATCGAAAAAATTACACAAAATTACAATCATTTGTAGGGGAAAAATGGAAATAATCATTTCTAAATAAAAAATAAAAAAATATATATAATATTCAAAAATCATAAAAAAAAAGAAAAGATCACTTGAATTCTAAGGATTACATGAATTAAATGATACTGATAAAAAAATCCTACAAAATTATAGTCATTCGCTGGTAATAAAAAAGTGGTAAATGCTTAATTATTTCAAAATGCAAAATAAACAATTATCTTTATCATCTAAATTTATTTTTTAATTAATGCTAAAAGTAATTTACATACATTTATCGGAGCATAACATACAAATTTTTAATACAAAAACATATACAAAGACTTTTTTTATGTGTGTGTAAAGATTAGCGAACATTTTTTATTGTTTGATAATTATTTTTTAATGCACTAATAAATATTTTAGCGTATACTATTTCATTTCTTATTATCAAGAAGAAAAAAAACTGTGCATTCTTTTTCAATTAACATAAGGCAATAAATTTTAACTAAATTTAATATCTTGATTCTGAAGCCATATTACACAGGAGCTCTCTAGAATGATAGTTTTACTTTTGTAATGATAAATTATGTGCATAGTAATTAAATATAATAAATTATTTTTATGTTTTTATTTTTTATTTATTTATTTTTACTTTTTTAACTACGAGCAAAAATTACGAGATAAAAATCTTAAATACGTATAATTACTTATTCATCATCATTTTTCATATCCATAATATAATTCTTTGTTAATAAAAACTACTGTAGCTCTTTCATAAATTAATTTTTTTTGTGTATGTAAATATTTGCTAATATTAACGCTATTTATATTACAAATGAAAATTTAAGAAGGAATAAGATAAATAAATACTCTTTCATCAAGTTTCGAAATGTATACGCACAAAAACGTTATATATATTAACAAACAACTTAGCATTATTTTCATTTTGAATATTTACGTAAATAATAAACAACCAGCTTTCTATATCACTTTTATAATTAAGGCATTGAAATAATTTCGTAGGTATTAATTGAAGAAAAGTATTAAATTATGCAAAATATTTATAATATGATATTTTTTTAAAGTTCTATACAAATATGAGAACTAAACTTTTCCCCCAATGCACACATACTATATGTATTAAGAAAACTTTCAACTTTTTTACTTGAATAATTAGAATTAAGTAAGTCAGAATGTTAACAAATAAGAATTGAAAACCAAAACAACATTTATACAATATCAGGGGTGGTCAACCTTTTTGAGAAGAGTGATACTATTTGATAAAAAAAAATTATGTGTGCCACTTTAAACTTTTCAAACAAACAAAAGAATATGAAAAGGTAAAAAAAACGTTACTTATAGGCATATTATGGAATTTTTACGGAAATGGCACATATTTGGTGCTAGTGTCAGTCGGAAATTTAAAAATAATATAATAAATAAGACAAAAGACAAACTTGTGACGGATCTATTCGCTACATTTTTCCTACTAATCCTCTTGGGGAAACTTTGGGGCTAGCATTCACATTAATTCACAGCCTTTCAAGAAGAAACCATGATATTTAAATTAGTTTGACTATATAAAGTCTAGGTTTTGTAGATGTAAGATAGAAGGAGCTGGGGAGCTGTTACGTAGTGTGAATATTGGAATAATTTATTCCCAAACATAGCGCGAGTTAAGGAAGTAATTGCTAAGAGATTAAATTATTAGATTGAGGATTTAAAATGGATATAATTAGTTATCGGTTCATTAGCGCTTGTTCTCCTTATCTAGATCACATAGTCAGGTTTACTTAGAGTTGGTTATTGAGATAACGCTTTATATATCACTCCTAGGTTTCCTTTTGTAGTTTCACTTGTGATTGTTTAAGTGTATGTGAAGTTAAATAAACTAATTGTCATTATGGAAGTTGTTGATGATGCTTCCCCCCACACACACCTTTAGCCTTGCATGACGGAGAGAGGGGTGCCGATTAGACCAAAACCCCCCACAAACTATATTAAAAAATAAAAATGATTAATAAAATAGAAATGAGTAACCAGGAAAATTTAACTCTAAATAATTATTAAACAGTCAGTACTTTCTTAAAGTGGTTTTTCAATTTGTAGATTTTTTACAGAGTATTCAATTTGTAGATTTTATACATTAGGATTAGTTTTTAAAGATGCTAGCAAAATTGGGTTGTTTTAAGTGTGCATCAGTTGCTCTTTTTTCTCCAAAGTCGAGACAAAAAAGCAAAAGTGTGTTCACAAAAGAAGATATAAGTTCAATCAAGATTGGGAAAGAACAATCTTTTCCTCGTAATCTTAAATTTAAATTATTTGAATGTCTTACAGTATCGGTAAGAAAAGCTAAATCTCAAAGTCATTCTTAAGAAGCAAGCTCTCACTGGGCAGTTCATTGCTTTCTTCCAGATATTTTAAACACACTCCCTCAAATTCCAGAACCTCACGAATGCACTTCCTTTGGAAAACCAAAGCACAAAACACAATGAAGGAGCGTCGTCTACATTATAATTTTCTATTGATATTTAATTAAGTGTGCTTAAAATAAATTTTGATGTTTTGTTTTGTCTGAGACAACCACCTTACAATAAAACAGTAAAAAAATGAATAAATATTATCTTTTCAAATTTTTAAATTTTTTAATAAGTCTTCGCCGCTCTTACAACTCAGAAGCATGCCGCGGGTTGGCCATCCCTGTACTATACCATAAAAACGACAGCAAATCTAATGTACGTAATCTAACGTACGTATCGACAGCAAATATAATGTACTTCATTTGGATTTAAATTTCTTTTATTATAACTACTTGAAAACAAATTCAAAAAAATTCAAAAAGAAGTGGAAAGGGGATGCCAAGCAGCTACATAAAGTAAGAAATAAACATTTTAAAATTAATTAAATGCATTAGTTAATTTGACTACATATCTAAATAAAATTTGTAACCAGCAATCTATCTGGAGAATTTTAAAAACATTTTTAATCAAAGGGAATAATTTTCAACATTATTAATATATTGTTGAGATAAAATGTCTTTTTTTTCTACAGCTTCAAATGATTTCCTATGTCAGAAATTTCTTCGATATCCCGTGACCAAATTTAAGATTTTAACAATATTTGCTCTTTACCATTTTCAACACAAAATGCTTCTGAAAAATTATGTGACCAGGAGTAACCTTTAAAGTAAGGTATGTTAGAGCAAAGGTATGATTGGTATGAAGGTTCTGTGGTATTTTGGGGGAAAGGGGGTCGAGTTCAACTACCTTTTGTTAAGATCCGTTTACAGTCAAATGGGTTTTCTCTCCCCCCCCCCTTACCTATGCGGTATATGGGAATGATTTTCGGGAGGAATGATGTATAGTCAAAAAATCATCATTTGTTATATTTTTTTTCGTCGTTTCATCATTTTTTATCTTTATTTATCTATTCTTTGCGTCTTCTGAAGGAAAAAAAATTCTAATATTGTCTACTGATGCAATTTTAGATTTTGTAGCTAAGGTGACGGACTAAGTTTGGCACCGAAATTTAGAAAAAAAGTACAAATGAATAATTTTTTTTATTAGGTGTCACTTGTGAAATACAATATAAAAATAAAATTGTTTTCAGAATATTATTACAAAGAAAATATTTTAATTATTTATTTGAATCGCATTGAAATCATTCTCTTTTTATAGAAAATGCTTCTATAATATTTTGCTCATATATAGCTAAGACTTCTGTACAAAGCCTGAACAAGGATTTTTTCAAAAGTAACTGTACTGTAAATAATACACAATACATACTTTTTTGAATATTTTAAAAAAACTGTTTCTTTTGTTTGTAGTCAATTTTTAAAGTACTATTTGTTAACATTGTTAGCCTGAAACGATTCTTTTGGTAATATTTTTGCTTTGTGAGATTGGCAACGGACCTACTGTTGACATTCTTGACTTTCAACGTTTTTTTATAGAAGCGGTAGTTAAATTCAGTTAATAAAAAATAATTTGATGTTTATAATGTGCAATTTTACTCAGATATTTAAGCCATTAAGAGTACCACAGAGATTTCTTTTGTAAGAAGGAGGGGGGGGGAGGGATTATACTTTAAAAAGCACACTTAGACAAAACGCTAAGGCACAATCTTTAAACTAAAGATTAAAAATCTTGGTCTGTAGGGGATAGATTTGAGCCCACAAACCTCACTCTTGCGTAAGCCACTCCTCATAGAATATTCAAAACTTAAGTATATTAAAGAATGAGAAAAATATCTAATAAAAATAGGATTTTATCCAACACACATCAAATGCAGAGATTTTTAAATGAACATGTAATAAGGCGGTGATACCTTCCAAATTAAGCATGTCAAATATAAATGTAAAGAGAAAATTTGATTGACTCATATTGGTCTCAAACGCATTCAATGTCCAGATGTTCTCTGGCAGCCCCTCCCCCCAATCTGAGATATAAGAAACAAAGTGATTTACCTGAATTTGCCGTGCATAATTGGTTTTATAATCTCTAGAAGCAATTTCTCACCATGAAGTTTTCTGTAGATTGTGGATACCAAATGCTGTCGTGAATTCAGAAAACAAATCAGTTCTGGTCGAGCAGTATTGTATTTTTGATCAGATGCGAGATATGAGTTGTTTTGTGGTTTGTGGTTTTTAATCCAAGAGAGAGAGAGATCCATTTTACCTCAAGAAAACTCAACCATTTTGTCTGTAGTATGTTACTGTGATTATGGTTTACTGTCAGTTAACTCTACAACTATTCAAATTAAACTATTCATTATCCATGCTAGGTTTAGGTTTCTAAAAGATGCCTTGCACTTGAGTATGATGACAGAATTTTTAAAGCTCAGATTATTGGATATTATTTCAACCTAATTTTGATTCAAGTTTTTGCTGTTTTAATATGAATCAATATAATTATTTTTGGTTCGTTACATTTTTAAAAATTTGGCCATTGCTAGGTAAAACTGCTATAATAGAAAATCTTTTTTTAATTTATTCCAGATCTTAAGTATCAATGGGGGTACACAAGGGTTGGGTTTGGAGGCTCAAACACCTCCCATTAACATCAACAGATTTTTAATTTTTAGCGCGTTTTTCACGTAGTGGAACAAAAGCGCTATTAGGACGCAAATTTCGTCTTTGTCTTCGTTCCATATTTTGTCGTACCTTTTTCTCAGACAATAAGCAACCCATTGACCTCGGGTTTTCGGCATTGGGTCGCATTTGTGCCCTAGATGAGCCGAATCATATTTAAATTTAATCATTTTTAATTTTTTTTTAGTACAGCACACTACTTTCTGTTATTAAAAAGTTCATTATTTGCATTATTGTAAAGTACAACATGTGAAGAACGCGCTAAAATTACTTGGCCATGCCAATGATTGATATCTTGTTTACAATAAGGATTACTTCGCTCTCTGTGTTTTAATGCATTGATTTCTATTTTAAAAATGCAACCTTTCTGTCTGTAATCGATGGAAGCCCCACTGTTAGTTACTTATTTCAAAAATTAACTTTCAAATAAAGAAAAGAATATAATTAAAATATTAAAATACGTTTAAGGCAAAAACGCTTAAGACGAAATATCTGTTAACGCGAAATAATACAGCGGTCCCAATAAACTACTACTTATTTTCAGAAATTTTTTCTCTTGACACAAAATGAAAATCGCTTAACACGAAAAGATTTCCCTTCTGGGAATGAACAAAGTACGAAAAACACCATCTGCGTAGGAGAGATTTATGAGGGTTGTGAAATGAAGGAGAGGTGCTTTCACATGTGTGTGTGTGTATCGTAGAAAGGAGGGCTAACTTGGCTTTGAAATACCCTCGAAATAGCATACGACACAAGCTCATCAAAGTTACTTGCACCTTCACCCTCGTTACTTGACCATGGTTTAAAAGTACGTAGCCAAAAGCCCTCGAGTAGTTGAATAGTGCCAAGAAAATATTTACTCACTCCACTCCCACAAGCAACTTCTATTTCATTTAAAATGAAGGTGGAGTTTCATAAGACCGTTGATCAAAAGAAAAAAAAAGAAAACGGAAATCTGTAAAAATTTTGGTATCGTGCGATAAATTTTATAAAAAATTTCATTAAATTCTAGTAAAAGTTTTTGTTTAACTGATTTTTATTAAATGCATGCATATATCTACATAAATAAAATGTGCAGTAAGTTTAATTTTGTTGAATATAGGATTTTTTTCCCCCTTGCAATATCCTTTAACACGAAAATTATTTCAGTCCCCCTCAATTTCGTGTTAACTCATTTATACTGTATTAGAGTTAGGAATATTTTACAGAAATAGGATTCTAATGAGTGATGAAAATAATAATTATATAATATATAGCATCAGTATCAATTATTGTTATTATATAAGTGCAAAAACAAGCAAGCAAAATCGAGAAGTCTGAAACGACATTAAACCAATAAAGTATTCGATTCTGAAAAGATCTCGAAAATTGAATCATTTGGGATTGCTGGGCTGTATGCAATCACAACATTTGAATTTTAACCCTTTCGCGATGGGTGTGTCATACATGCACCAGTCTCTCAAAACCCCTTAATCGGGCGGTAGGCTATTCAATGCACTTTTCCGAGGGGATTATCAGTGTGGTGAACAAGTACGGAACGCGATTCACCAGTGCAATGGTGTAGCTGGTCCTTAATGGGTCCTGTATCAAAATTCCTTAAAGGGTCTTTTTGGGGCCCCTTAACATTATGTGATTTTTTACTTACAGTTTAGGGTCCCCGTATCATAGATACGGCGGTAGCTACGCTCCTGCACCAGTGCATCCTCTGGCTGCTGGTGACATTTAAGGTGAATGCATATGTGACACCCCCGTCTTTACAATGTTTTCCGTTGATCATTTTCAGTTGCCTCGGCAGCCTCACTCTCCAACTAAGTGGCGTATACAAGTACGAGGTTTGGGTTCACACAAATCCCCTCCCAAACACCTAGAGTAATTTAATTCTCAACTTTTTTTTTCTTTTGCTGTGTATACACTATTAACAATTTTATATCTAAATTCAGGAAGTGGTAAGTAAATTCTCTCCTCTAGTGTAATCAAAATGGTCAGTAACACAGTTTTTATTTTATTGAGAACATTTATAAATCTCCGTGCACCCCAAAGTATCACACGGGGGCTTACAGAAGTAAGCATGAAGCACACATCACAAAGGAATTTAAAATCATGAAGGATTACAATGCAAACTTCCCCGGGATTCGAACCCAGGCCCTACGACACCGCGGTCAGCGTCACTAACCACTATACCCGATAAACGACAATAACACAGTTTTGTGAATAGTTTATTTCTATAAAACAGCCGAATGATCCAGTTCGGATTTTTTTGCTCAGAGTATAATTAATAATTTAAAAAAATATGGTGGCACATTTTATAAGAATTCGGTAGCACTCAAAAGTGCCACCACACAGTACCTCGTATACGTGTTTTTAAAATTGTACACCCCCTCCTCCTGCGTTTATAAATGAATTATGAGTACACCTCTCTCTCTCTCTCTCTCTGCTCAGTAGCGCATACAAGAATTTTTCAAGGGGAGGGTCCAGGGTCGAAAGTCCATCATTCTCGTGACGTCATAATCACATGATAATTTCAAACCACGTGTTTTTAGCCAATCAAGTTCAAAAGCACATGTGACGTCATAGTCACGATAAATGCAATGATCTATTTTCAGCAAATCAGTTCGTGCACTTCGTTGTTGCCAAATTACACTTTTTACAGAAGCTTTTTTTTTTTTAAATTAATATTTGTCACTTTATTTAAAGGTACATGTACAAAACAAAACTTTTTTTTCTTAATCTTTTTGCAGAAATTTCTTTTTATAACTCTTGAGCATCTTTACCCAACTATGCAATTTGAAATTTTACCTAAGTTTTACAAATAGAATAAAAAGTACAAACTAGTTTATTGTCCGTTTTGAATTCAATGTAGAACACGTGTTTATATTTATCACGTGACCGTCATG
Source organism: Trichonephila clavata (assembly GCA_019973975.1). Classification (NCBI taxonomy): domain Eukaryota; kingdom Metazoa; phylum Arthropoda; class Arachnida; order Araneae; family Nephilidae; genus Trichonephila; species Trichonephila clavata. Next base: position 9,217 of record BMAO01034053.1, read on the forward strand.
AATTTAGTCCATACGCCACCTAACCTTTTCCTTTGATTTTCTTGATTTTCGGTAACAAAAAAAAAGCAGTGAAAAATTACATATGTAATAAATAATTAACATTAATTAAAATTAATTAATTAAAATTAATTAAAATTAATTAAAATTAATTAATTAATAACAAATACTTAATTGAATTTTATTTACTGTTTACACAAGATTATAATCAATCGAAGAAAAAATCAAGGGCTTTGGGAAGGAGGTCCGGACCCGAGGACCCCTTCCCCTCCCTTTGTGGGCGCCACTGCCTCTGCTCCAACTACTCCGCAGGCGTTTTTCTCATATTAAAGGCCAAGATAATAATTAAAATGAAAACCAGATTATATGTGGCCTCGGTTAATTCAAAAACACTTATCATATCCATAAAGTTATTACAGCTGTTTCCATGGCATTAAAAATTGTCCAATAATATATAGATTCCACATGTTTTTATCCGATTACTAACCAATAAAAATACACATCCTTTTTTTAAAAGAAGTGCTTATCGCCATACAAGAAGCACTATTTTACGTTCTCAGCGGTAAATCTTTTTACTACCGATATTCCGGGTGTCAAAATTCAATTATGGATGAAAAATTGTTGACGCTATCTGATTCGTGAGTCACACGTACATGAAGTTCTTAGAATTAATACGGCTTACATTTAAATCTGAAAATGATCCATTTGTTCAGTATGAAAGAAAGCCGCTTTAAATCATTTCACTCTTATCTTTTGAACGGGTCACTACACTTCACTTCACTGATGAAGTGTCTTCAAACAGATGAAAAAAACAAGAAAATTGTTTTCTCTCGTGGATTATTCCTGAACGTCTCATCTCACCTTTATGAGCACTTCCGTGAAGAATAAATTCTCAAGCTACTGACAAGTACATTGGGTTTATTTTTAATGAAAATAAGGGTTCCTAGTAATATATCCAAGAACGTCTTAAGGCATGGGCAAACTGGGCCCGGGCCCAGGGTCTCTGTCACTCGACTTAGCCTTAATAAGATCATGATTTGAATAGTTTTAACCCGGCATCACTCGCGCAGGGTGTGTCATACCCACCGTCTAACTTTTTTCAACGCTCCTGCTAAACCTTTTTTGGAAAAGGGATGATTCCTGGTCTAGCTGACTTTAAGTTCATAACCTTGAAGGGGATCAAGCCTATCAGCGAATTTTCACAATAGATCTTTGGATACCATTCCCTCGGGTGTGTCACACCTGCGCATGAAGTTCAGTTACATTTTTTAATGCGTGAGTACGCTTTAAAATCTTCCTTATTCTATGGCGTATTATTGTAGTTATGATGAAGAAATGCGACATTTAAGTAATTTAATAAATAGAGTATTTAATAGATATAGTACAACAGCATTTTTGGATGAAGAAATTCTCTTCGTGGTTAGGATGAGGAAAAATCAATTGAAAAGTATAACAGCAAGTATGATTCCTTCACTGAAATTGATCCAGATTTAGAAAAGGCAGACACTGTTGAAAATAAATGTTTTAAATGTAGGGACACAAAAACATTTCAGAAGAATATAATTTTAAAAAGGAGGTAACTGTTACACATCTTATCCACTTTCAGATGAACATTTGAAAGAAAAAAAAAACTATTGCTGGAACAAAAAAAAAGAAAAGAAAAAAGAAATTCCAAAATTATAAATTTAAAGAATAAAGAAGTTTACTCCTATATGTTTAGTTTGAAAAAGACACACAGATTTAAAAAAAAAATTAAGATCCAGTGAAAACATCGCACTTACTCACGACGCGATTAAAGGAGTGTATAAACAATGCACTTAATGCCCTTATAAAAAGAACAGAAAAAAACAAATTTACGTGTGAAAAATGTCATAAACATATTTGTTGACTTCCTTCCTTTCTTCCTTTTTAACCTTTGCATACAAATTTTACGGTAAAAACACAATGTAAACACCCCTTGTGTATGACACACCCTGCGAGAGAACTTTAGATCGTTTTCTTTCACGCGAGTGATACCAGTTTAACAGTTAAATGTTATTTTCGTTTAAGTTCTCCGAAAAACTGGACATTTTGGAGGATATGTCAACTGGCTGCATGGGATGACCGTCATCCATGTATAGGCCTAGGCCTTTATCACCGTATACCATCATTACTCTTTCAGTCAAAAGGTGGCAGTCGATTGAGCTGGTTTGTGCGATTGTAAATCACGCACATTTATTTGTTTCAAATTATTGTTTGTTCGAGTATTTGACAATGTTAACTATGTACTGTCTACTTGTAAGGCTTTTAGGTGGAGTCTATATTTGTGTAGGGGAAGCCTCAAGAAGTCTTAAGACGTTCTTGAATATATCATAGCAGTAAAAAGTATATTTCTGAATGTAACCCGATCTGTATAAGAATAGAGAGTATTTTTTAAAAAGTTTATCCAAAATTCGAAACTCGTATCTGTAAGCTGAACTAAAAAAAAAGAGGCATTCATGCAATTTTCAAATATGTCCTCATGAGCAGGGACGTCTTAAGACTTCTTGAGGCCCTTGTCCTTACGGAAAAGTAGACCATGGGCCCCTACACAAATGTAAGCCCTATCTATGACCCATAAAAGTAAATAGTGCTTAGCATATGTGTTGTCAAATATTCGTACAAATCCGAAACAAATAAATGTGCATGATTTACAATCACCCTAACCATCTCGACCGACTGCCGCTTTTTGACTGAATGAGTAATGATGGTGCATGGTCATAAGTCTAGGCCTATATATGGACAACGGTCATCACATATAGCCAATTGACATATTGTCTGAAAGTCCCGATTTTTCGGAGAATGCAACCGGAAAAAACATTTGATCGTTGAAAGTATTTAAATCATGATCTTATTAAGGCTTAGTCGAGAACGAGACGAGGCCCCCATTGTGGCCGAGGCCATGGCCTAGTTGTCCATGCCTTAAGACGTCCCTGCTCATCAGGATGAAAATGTGGCCATATGGGTAGAACGAGGGGAGTATTTCTAACCAAATTACTGTAAAGTAAATAGCCAACGAAGATAGTTTTATTTCTGATAACCCTACTTGTCATTTGTTATTTTTCTCCTTCATTTTTTAGCTTGTCCAATATCTGGGCTTGAAAAATTTCTGCATCATTTATTTTTGTTTGGCAAATGAGCAGAACAAAGTAATTCGTATTCGATACGTGATCGTCGACCTCGGAGGAAAAACTCGCTGCAAGAGGATCATATGTATTCAGGCTGTAACGTCGTGGAATTAAATTGAAGGTGTACGCTAGGCTAATTATTAAAGAATCTCTCGTTGGAGTCTGTCCGGAGTCTCTTCCTCCGTCCGCAGGGTTCAGTTACGGGAATCTCTCGTGGTAGTCTATCAGGGGTCCTCTTGGAGTCTTTTTCGAGTCCCCTCCTTTTTCCGAAGTCCACTCTTTTAAACTCTAGGGGCGGGTTCACTCCACGCCCCTCATCAATCCCCATTGGCCGACCTCAGGGTTTTGCACCCAGCACCAACGGTCTTGCACATCATCCATTCGTGCAGAGATGACAAAAGTCCGGTCCCTCTCAAAGGTTCCCGGCGACAAGGGCCCGGCTGACATCTGGCACTTCAAACACCTCGCCGCCGCCTGCAGAGGCGCCAGCATTCAAGACGTACAATCACTGCCCATGAATGGAAAATAATGCAGCGATGCCCGGCCCATAGTGTCCGCCAGACACATCGTCGCCGACGGTCCAGCTGTCTGATACAACACAATACAACCAAAGCCACGTGTTCGCCGGCTGTGGATACGTTTATGAATAGAGGCGCTTTCTCCATTGTGACGACGTCACAAGACACTCCAATGAGTTGTTTGAGTTTTTCGAATTATTTGGAAACTCGGATTTTTAGCAATGTCTTTGAAGGATTTATGTGATTCTTTTCTTCTTCCAGAATAATTGTTCCATTTGAAACATCTAAAAAGTTAACAAATTAAAGTTCCTTGTACACGGCTAACGGTGAAATAAATAATTTTCTCTAAACTACGCTTTTTCAAGATCAGAAGATTCGTATCCAAGTCGGCCCTCTTACTTAAAAAAGTTCCGAAAATTCTCAGCTTATACAAGGGAGTGCAGTAATACCCCGAACTCACGTGATTGGTGGGACTGAGTGATAACCGCGTAAGTCGAATTCGCGTAAGTCGGGGTATAACTTCGAATACAAATATACATAAATTATTTTTAGTTGAGGCCAGAGACGAAAGAAAGCAATAATTCAGGGGAAAAAAGTGTTTAATAAATTTTTAGATAACACAAATACCAAATCACAAACCGATGTTATTTTGGTGTAGAAGGTTTCATAAAATCTGACTAAGTAGTCAGTGGGCTCAGATTTTTTTCTCCCTCAAAATTTCCTCGCAGCGTTCTAATATTTTTTTTTATTCCTTGTTTTGTTGAAAAAACACGCTCTTCGTTGGAGTCTGTATTTTCTAAAAAGTTCTAATCCCTTTTCAATTAAACTCTCTTTGACAGGGACGTCTTAAGGCATGGGCCAACTGGGTCCAGGGCCTCAGCTAGAATGAGGGCCTAGTATCGTTCTCGACTCAGTCTTAATAAGATCATGATAGGAATAATTTCAGCGGGCAAATGTTATTTTCGTTTGTATTCTCCGAAAAACTAGGAATTTCCCACGATATGTCTACTGGATACATGGCATGACCGTGGTCCATGTATAGGAGTATGCCAACCCCCATACACCATCATTACTCAATCAATCAAAAGGTGGTAGTCGGTCGAGCTGGTCTGCGCAGTTGTAAGTCATACTAATTTATCTGCTTAGGGTTCTTGTTTGTAAGAGTTTTTGACAATGTATGTTATGTACACTCTACTTTTATGGGTCATAGGTGGGGCCTACTTTTGCGCGTAGAGGCCCAGGGCCTATTTTTGCGTAGGGGCACAGGGTCTCAAAAAGTCTTAAGACGTCCCTGCTCTCTGAGTCCTTCTGCCAAATTCCCAATCGTCAATTGATCTGATTGAACTGGGTCTAAAGACTCAAGTTCTGTATTGTCTTACTCTTACATTTCTATGAGCCCATCCATTGTCAGCTCCTGATTGTGGGAATCCAGTAGTTCTTCAATATCATCACTGTCCAATTCTAAATTTATTTGCCTGGCAAGATCGACAACTTCTTCAATCACATTATCCATTTCCTCAGGCTCGGCCACTGATTCCGTTTTGGTTTCAGTGATGAAAAAAGAAGGGAGGAGGTGAAAGAATCGACGAGATTTAAAGTCGGGGCAGCTAAGTCGAGGTTTTTCTCTGTACACAATAAGTTAAAACTCATGTTCTAAGTTGACCTTCAACTAGCAACAGTAAGAAAAAACCCTGCCAGTAATTCTATTTTTATTATTTCATATATATATTTTCCCCCAATAATTCTTTTCAGTTCTGAATCACCACACACACAAAAAAAAAAAGAAACTGAGTTTTCTGAAATAAAAATTGCCCCGCAGTGGACAAAAGTGGCTTTCTGACTTGCATGTATTTACACCTTCTCAGTCCGTTTAACACAAACCCCAAACGGTCTTCCCTACTGGTGTACAACGAAACGGTAGCGCATTAACAGAGATGAATACATCCATATATAAAAAAATAACTGTTAATAACAAAGAATTGTGAGGGAGCTCTGTGGGAATAATAATGAGCAAGAGGAGGGGGGGGGGGCGTGGCTGTAAAAAAAAAGGAAAAAAAGAAGCCAAAATTCGAAACCAACTGGATCAACCACTCGAAAAACAAAAGAACCACAACAGCTGTTGCTTGTTACGCAATCAACGGGAGAAAGATGCACATCTGAGTGTAGCAAAAAAATCCAGGTAAAGCAGATGGCTGTCTCCGTTACTCCTAGACAGAGTAGTTTGAGTTTCTGCGAGCGTGTAATGCCGCCATTTGTAACCACTTGAACGATTGTTGTGACGTCTTTTCTTTCGAATTGTTGAAAGAAACGGTTCGTAACTTGCCACTCTTTTGTGTCGTATTTCATAGTGAAAATCTTCCGATTATTGTGTTTCATGTTTGATACTGCAAATTGTGTGCGTAAATACTGAGATGTATTTCCCTTTCCCCTCTCGATGTGTGAAGCGTGTGGAATTATTGCCCGTGTTGTAACCGAGGGTGGAGAAAAATGGTTTATTATTCATGTACTGAAGTTGCAGATATCGTTTAATAAACTCGGTGGTCTTGCTTACATCAATCTTTAATGTTAAAAATCACATTTTATGCAGCGTTAATATAGGAGAAAATTCGCTCACTCGAAACAAACGTTAGTGGTCGTGTGGGGTGACGGAGTCACTCCAATTTTTTTTATAATTATTTTTATTGTACACGATAGAAATCTTAATTACAGAGAATAAATTGATGAAGAGAAAGTATATTGATGCCTACTTTTAAGAACTTTTCAATTTTTCTTTGATAATTTGAGAACAAGTCCAATAAAATTGAGCCAAAATGTTTCAAATGTGTGTGACTTTAATAAAGCACACAAATCACATACACCTTTGGCTAACATTACAGGAATGATATTTGCAGGCAAAGCTGTCCTATTTTGTTCAAGTTATTGTAGTTTTACTGTCCTCTGATGATCGGCATGTTGAACTATTTCGTGCTTGTGTCTTTTTGACAGGGTGCAGTGTATCTTGCGGTGCACTTTTAGATTCACATCTTTTTTGATGGAGTGTTTTTAGGCAGCATTTGAAAGCTTTCCTTTCAAATGAACCGTTTTAGGTTCATCACTTTTTTTCCAATACACTTTCGCTATCTTTATTAATATCCGTTATTTCATCAGGTTCTTCCCTTGCTTGATCTGTTTCAATTCCATCCAATAGAGATAGCAGATAACTACTTCTTTTTTATGTATTCTTTTCATTTACATTTATAAACCATAATGAGTCGAACAACACGGCAATCAAAACCACTAAGTCGTTCTCAGGAGACAAGTGTAGCCTGTTCATAAAAAATATTTTGGAACAAAAGTGGTCGTGTGGGAAACTTAGTCACCCCAAGTACTTTTAGATTGTAAAAAATGTTTGTCAATTGCAAAAAAGAGGGAGATATGTGACAAATACACTTTAGTTCCAATGAAGATTGTTGTATAGGAGGATACTGACAAGGTCTTAGGTAAAAAAAAAAGTTTTCCCAGAATTAAAGATTTCGAGAGCCTGGGGTGACTTTGTGACCCGCGCGGCAGCTTCCGTGTTAAAAAACTGTTAAAAAAAAGTACTTTTCCCCACAATATCTTAAAATTCGTTATTACTAAAACTTTTATTTTTCACTAGTTTTGCTATACCAAAACAAATAATCGCAATTCTGTGCAATTTTATTCTTATATCATAATTATTACATTATGTATGTAGGGATAATATATTTACATTTTCAAATGAGAAAATTATGCAGTATACGCGTATTAATACAAAATATATTAAATAAATAGCAAAAAATATTTGAGTTAATTTCCTGCATGTAAATTTAATTAGTTTGAATGCGTTAATAAATGCAAATATTTGTAAATTAAAATACACTGCTGGCCACCGTAAATGCAACACCAAGAAAGACAAGAGATAGCACAACAAAATTTATTTTGTAGATAACATGCTGACCAAGTATCAAATGATTAAATTTATAGACTTCTGTGAAGTGTGGTTCCTGACAAAATCAGTAGCCAGAGTAGCCGCCATTGTTGGAGATCACCGCTGCCACACGCCTCGGCATTGATTTAAAGAGACTTCGGATGTGTTCTTGGGGTACAGCAGACCAAGCAGCTTCCCCACATTGCCAAAGTTGATCTGGTGTGGCAGCTGGGGGTGTAATCTGGGTCAATCGTTGAGACCACATGTTTTCTATCGGCGAAAGATCCGGAGAGCTAGCCAGCCAGGGAAGTAATTCAATCTGGCGATTGACGAAGAACCTTTGGACAATGCGTGCCTTGTGTTGTCGTGCATTATCCTGTTGAAATATGGCTGTGGCCAAGCCCTGAAGGTAAGGAAGGACCAACACCTCGGAGATGTAGCGCTGGCTGTTTAAAGTACCAGCAATGCGTACTAGAGGAGAGCGAGAGTGATATCCAATACCGCCCCATACCATAATACCCGGTTCAGGACCAGTGTGGCGGTGCATAACGCAGCTGTCAGCATCCTCTCTCCACGGTGTCTCCAGACTCGAATCCGATCATCGTGGTGTTGCAGACAGATGCGTGACTCGTCAGTAAAGACAACTTCATTCCATTCTGCCACCCACATCCTTCTTTCATCGCAGCATTGGCGTAGAAGATGTCTGCCGTTCTGCGTCAAGGGTAGACCAAGCAATGAACGCCTTGCGGACAGACCACTCTGCTGTGAACGGCGTCGAATGGCACGCAGACACTGAATGATGCGTTACAGACTCAATGTGTTGCGCTATGGTTCGTGATGTGACTGAGCGATCCGTCACTGCCATGCTCGCAATTTGCCTGTCCTCACGTGAAGTGGTGCACTGAGGTGGATGCGATCGACCACGTCGGTCCTTCGTACCCTTTTGCATCCAACGGTCACATATCCGCATTACAGTTGTTTGGTTTCGTCAACACGACTACCGATTTCCCTGAAAGATAATCCACAATTTCGGTAGGCCACCACTCTATCCTTCCTCTGTCGAACTCGGATACTTGATCAAAAGCTGATCGCTGCTTTCTACGAGGCATAACTGATCGTTTTTTGAAAAAAAACCACAAGAAAAACACAAATTGCCGAACTTGAAATCGTCGAAATCTCCGAGCCTTAAATAGCGCTTTGAGGTGGCGCCACAGGCGTGTGTGATTTGTGTCTGCGCTGAAATTCTAATCATTTGCATATCTCACCTCCGCTAATGCATGTTGTATATTTCATGTTATTTGCGTGCTTCCTTCAGGGTGTTGCATTTACGGTGGCCAGCAGTGTAAATTAATAATTAAATGTATGTAATTAACTTTTTGATAATGACAATGAATTACATTAATTTTTTTCTAGATTTAATTTTGATACAATAAAAGAATTTTTTTGATGCTACATTGAAACTGGAATCTGATTTCCTGAGGAATACTTGGCTCCACCGAACCCTTATTTCCGATCGTCGAGAGTCTGAATGATTTTAAAAACTTTGTTATCGCTTATTTTAAAACAAAATAATTAAGCTTAATAAATCATTTACTGTATTTCGACTATTAAGAGGAATTACTTCGATATATTAAAAATTTAATGAGTTATTAATTAGAGGATAAAAACGGATGAAAAAATCTTGCCATCTGAATTTTACATGTTTGGGAATGGGGCAAGCGAGTCCTACTCCATTCAGTTGCAGCAAAGTAGTCCGTATGTCAGAGGGAAAAACTTTTAGTGAAAAAAATTAGGATGCATTGTTATGTTGAGAGGAGCTTCTGTGATTGGTGGACCAGAACAGTCAACTAATTTACTTTTAAGTCGGGAAGGAAAGCTCGACCAATCATTGAGTTGATAGCTGTTCGAGCAAGTCGAATTGCAAATTGTTACACTAATAGTTCTCGTAGATAAGTAGCGCGACTTATATAAATACACTTATATTTAATTATTGTTGTCTGGAAGCTACATGCCACGACAATTTTTTTTTAGGATTAAAACAACCAAATAGTCACCCATAACAAGATCTGATATACTCATAGGGTAAATGTTTTATCGCTTTGCTGCTTTTTAAAAAATTTTTAATGTCACTTTTGTTAAATAAAAGATGAATTTTGATGTTATAGTAGGAATCTCTCTTCTCAAACATTAACTTATTGAAGTATTTTTAGAAGTCATTCCTGTATTTCGAATCGAAACGTCATGCATCAATTTTGCAATTTTGTGTGTGTTGCTCGTTATCTTTAATCAGTGGTGGGTTGGAATAACAACAAAGTCCCGTATTCTACTTTCCTGACGCGTTAAAAACGTATGTACTTTACATCATCAGCTACAATATTAGAAATAAAGCTTTTTCCCCCCTTATTAAGAAATTTTTGATTCTTTTTTTTTTAATGAATTTGATGAGCTTTTTTTATTTTTTTTATTCTGTTAAACTATGGAAGATGCAATGGAAAGTTTACTTTTTCAGATACAATTCCTCATAAATATAAATAATTTTATGAATTATGGAGGATAGAGTATTCATTTCTTAGCGTATTATTTGGTGAATGCAGGAATTAACTTCGAATAACGATTTTCATCCTATTCGGATAACTACTTCTTAGAGCGTTGATTTTTATTGTATTGAGTGCTCAGTGTGCTTGTTGTTGTTACTAATGCTCCCTGATCAAAGGCCAGAACAAGGCCCACGAAATGCATTATGGCAACTCATCATTCCCGACGTCTGTCGTTATCCGTAGCTTTGAACACCATTCAGGTGACAAAATGATTTAGCCCGTTTCCACTCCAGTTTTGAGGAAGAACACCCTGGGAGGGTCAGGGGTCTCCCACTTCTCTTCCCCTTCCACCAACCTCACGAGAGGACTTACAGCTCAACGGCTATTTAGTGTACTCCTATGCCGCGAAGGCACTATACATTTGCAAACAACCTTGCCTTCTCCAGGGTTCAAACCCAGGCTTATGGTACAGCAGTCAGCGCAGCTAACCACTAGACCGGATGGGCGACGTAAGTATTAAATTGATTGACTGTTGTCAAATTAATTGTTGATAAATTAGAAAGGAACAAAAATAAATTAAAGAAAATGAAACGACTCTTCTACGTCAGAGTAAGCCGAAGGCATATAAAATTTTACTATAAAAAAGGATTGTAAAACACTGTTCATAAGCATTTAATTCTACACCAGAAATGTTAATTTTCTACTATTTAAAAAATAAATTGTTAGAATCATTAACTCCGCCACGGGATTAGAGCTAAGCAAATGAGAACGTTCTGAAACATTGAGTTAATATTTATTGAATACATCTTACATTAACTCTATAGATGATTTTACCGAAAATTCGTAATTATGCATTAAAATTCTTCAGAAAATAATATACTTAGATCTCAAATTCAGTACTCGACCCAAAACTCGACCTTATGTAAACCAAAGGGTGGTCAAGTTCGTGAAAATGCCGGGTTATCGAGAATATGATTAAAAAAGAATAAGTACGAGTGTTTCTTCAGAAAATATTTCCCTGTACTTGTATGTATTGTTTGCTTGAGAATACAACAGAAAATAAACTGTTCAAATACACTTAATCAAAGAAAAAGTACGCACTTTATGAAGACATAGAGCATATATATATATATATATATATATATATATATATATTGCACGAAAAGGGAAATTAATGAATGCATAGTATACAGTAATTTACCTGATCAGATTCACCTCAGAAAACTACTTTATGAAGGCATAAAGGTATTCGTAATGAAAATTAAGAAGCTTATTTTACAAAAACTGGTTACTCTTTTTAAAGAAATACCTAATGTCCTATTATCTTCCGTACTGCACTCTGCGTTTTGCTGCTTCCTCACAAAGATGACCATGGAACAGTAAGTTCATTACCGACGCACCTTGTACAAAGTACCAAAGGGCGATTTCAACAGCTTTTAGTCCCTCACTATGTGATACTTTAGGGATTTTTACGGTGTTTTCAACGTTAATGTCTTTATCATTTTCCGGTATTTTTTCATTAACTGTGGCAGCTGCAATTTCTAAATCGGGCATGTCTTGCTTGGCCGAGTTATTGAGTGCCGAGTTTTCGGGACTCTACTGTACTAATCATATTACGCAAAAGATTTTCACCGAACAGCCATCAATAAGGGCACGTACTTGTAATGAGAATCTGTATTGTGTGTTGGAATATGTCAATATCTGAAATTCATGTCATAACATTTATGGAGAAATCAACTAAAATATCCCATATAATTTCTCTTTATGAGAATTTATCTGAAAAACATAGCAATACTATATACTAAAATACCTTATAATAACTGTTAATACCGTATATTATTAGTAAAATTGAATATACACTGCTGGCCACCGTAAATGCAACACCCTGAAGGAAGCACGCAAATAACATGAAATTTACAACATGCATTAGCGGAGGTGAGATATGCAAATGATTAGAATTTCAGCGCAGACACACATCACGTACGCCTGTGGTGCCACCTCAAAGCGCTATTTAAGGCTTGGAGATTTCGACGATTTCAAGTTCGGCAATTGTGTTTTCTTGTGGTTTTTTCAAAAAACGATCAGTTATGTCTCGTAGAAAACAGCGATCAGCTTTTGATCAAGTATCCGAGTTCGACAGAGGAAGGATAGTAGCCTACCGAAATTGTGGATTATCTTTCGGGGAAATCGGTAGTCGTGTTGGACGAAACCAAACAACTGTAATGCGGATATGTGACCGTTGGATGCAGGAGGGTATGACGGACCGACGTGGTCGATCGCATCCACCTCAGTGCACCACTTCACGTGAGAACAGGCAAATTGTGCGCATGGCAGTGACGGATCGCTCAGTCACATCACGAACAATAGCACAGCACATTGAGTCTGTAACGCATCATTCAGTGTCTGCGTACCATTCGACGCCGTTTACAGCAGAGTGGTCTGTCCGCAAGACGTCCATTGCTTGGTCTACCCTTGACGCAGAACCACAGACGTCTCCGCCGCCAATAGTGCGATGAAAGAAGGATGAGAGCTGCAGAATGGAATGAAGTTGTCTTTACTGACGAGTCACGCATCTGTCTGCAACACCACGATGATCGGATTCGAGTCTGGAGACACCGTGGAGAGAGGATGCTGAACAACTGCGTTATGCACCGCCACACTGGTCCTGAACCGGGTATTATGGTATGGGGAGGTATTGGATATCACTCTCGCACTCCTCTTGTACGCATTGCCGGTACTTTAAACAGCCAGCGCTACATCTCCGAGGTGTTGAGCCAGTTTTCCTTCCTTACCTTCAGGGCTTGGCCACAGCCATATTTCAACAGGATAA
>BMAO01034054.1:0-31745 GCA_019973975.1 Trichonephila clavata
GGGTTTTGTGAAATCTTCTTTAGAGCAGAGCCAGCCTTCTCTATAAAGGGCCCGGATGCAAGAAACCACTTGGGGCCTAATTTTTTCTAAGTAAAATAATATATATATATATATATATATATATCAATACGAACACGCGAACGAACTCGTGGCCGGAAGTCCGTGTTCGAGTCTTGTTGCCACTAAGACCCGCCGTATAGATGGGTCGAGGTTCAATGTCTCCATTTTGGTGTGGTATGGGGGGCGCTAACTCAGGTGTCGTCCTCATCACTCGACCGAGGTTCAAAATGACGAGGTCTGTCAAAATGGCCTTCGTGTTGCACAGTAAGACATTAATATAACTTTGTTTTGCTGGTCCAGCTCAGTCACAAAAGTTACTTCTATAAAAAAATAACTTACTATAAAAAAATCATTATATTTATATTAATTCTTTTATGTTTAATATTTCTTTTCAAAATTACATATGTAATAATGATGAAATTTGGTCCTAATGGGAAATATCAAGGGAACATCCGTTTGGATACTGTTGTACGTCGTTACTTTTGTATTATCTTAATTTCGGTAGATTTCATTCCTAATGCAGAAATGATTTATTCGCGTGGTCTGTGCGCTAAATGTTTCACAATTCTATTTCACGAATTTTTTAATTCTGTTTACATGATATATTAGCCCAAAATCGCATATTTACTTAATATGGTTAAATTTTTTTAAAAAATGTCCATTATGGGTGTTCTATTATTTCTTGGGTTCCACAGAGTAGAGGATTAGTACATGCTATAAAAAAGTCGAATCTTTGAAATAGCAATTTTAGGTTACTAGCTACGTTCGGAACTGTGATTTATTTATTACTAATTTTTGCAAAAGCATATAATGAATGGTGTTTTTATATTTAGTGTCATCCGAATTAGAATGAATATAGAAGATTGTTTTAAGAATATTATTATAATAAAAAGCAATTTAAATTGTTTTAAATTAAGAATTTTTATTTCCCAAAAGAGAGAGTGACAGATTTTAAAACATTCTCCTTTTATAGAAAATGTTTATATATCATATTTTCCCTCTTTATATAGTTTGGACTTCTGTACAGAGACTAAACTACGATTTTTGAAACATTCACAATTGACAAACATATGGTACAATTTACCAATTTGTCTCATATTACACAAACAAGAAGTTAAAAATATTTATATAATTGGCTGATATTACTAATAAATAGATCATTTAAACTCTAAATGAGTTATTTTTGAGTTAGTGGGGATAGGCCCCACGTTGAGAAACACTGTTTAAATTGATAAATATACTGATTGCCTAATATGAGAAGCAAAAAATACGTGAGTATAGTTTAGAATTAGGACGTTATATTCATGAACAGTCCATGTGCCCTGTATAGTAGCTGTTCTTTAAATTGATCTTAGTGACATGGCAAAAGCATTCTTAGAAGTCTGTAATTTTTTTAATATACTCCCAAAAGCATTTTTTCTCCTTCAACTTTTTGATGGCTTTCAGATATGGACACATTATCTATTGAATCCGAAATCTCTGAAAAATTGATTTCACCAAAAATATGACAAATTTGCTTCTCAAAAAGCTATACAAGTTATTTTATCATTAAATTTTCAGTAGTCTTCGTGATTATATACTTTCTTTTCACGAGATTATTGCTTTAGTTCTTTCTTTTTTATAAATTAAATTTCTGAGTAAATACTGTTGATTGCTTTTCTAATTACAAAATGTCTATTTTTATTCAAAGGTAATATTTTGCTTGTTTAATATTTTGTTAAAAGGTTTTGCCGCAATCATAACCCTTTAGCTGACCAAAAAATAAAGTTTTGCTCTTCAAATTTTTGCATTTTATATTAATGTTTTACTTTTAATACAGGTAGATAAGTTTATAATCTGAATACATAAGTATTAATAAGTAATTGTATATGTAAGCATTGTGTGTGTGAAATAAGGAATTAAATATAAAAGTATAATTAGTACCATAAAATCCGGCGTATAAACTCGCACTTTTAACACACAAAATAAAATCGAGATTTAGGGGTGCTCATTATCAGGGCGGCTCTAGGCCAGACATACCGGACCCCTGTCTGGGGCGGCATTTGGACCGAATTTGAAAATACTTTTTGATATATTTTAAGGAAAATTGGGAATTGGCATTTCATTTAATGTATCATATTTCCTTATTTTATAATCTATATGTTTATCGTCAGGTTTTTTTAATGTTGTAGTCTGAAGAGTTCGAGGCGGAAATGTACGTTAAATTGTGAAATTGGATGTTTTCACAACCTTCTCTAGTCAAAAAAGAGAGCCCAATTGTATATTCCTAAACTTATTCAACTTTATAATTTGCACCAAATCTTGTTATTGCATTAAGAGCTTCGCTTTTTTTGCCAATAAGTGCAACAAGAAGTGTTTTTCAAAATTAAAACTAATAAAAAATTCTTAGAATCCACAATTTTCTTCTTTAAAATAGATTAAATGGTTTTGCTTTATTGTCTACCGAATATGAATTAACTAAACAAACTGATTTTAAAAAATTGAATAAAAAGTTTTCAGAATTAAAATTTAGAAAGAAAATGTAATTTTTTGTTTGTTTGTTTTGCTTTTTTTTGAGTTTCAGTTATTTTATTGTGATGCCTTTTGTTCGTAAGAATTATTCTTAAAATGTGTGTATCTATGTGAGCATAAATACACAATTTATCTTTTTGAAAAATAATTTTTTACTTTGGGGAGAGGGCGGCATTTTCCATTCTTGTCCGAGGCGGCGAAACTGCTAGAGCCGGCCCTGTCATTATACGCGGGTGTAAAAATATGAGAGCTTTAAAGTTAAAAAATAATGATTCTAGAAAAAAATAAGACTTCTACATAGATCGAAATACTCTTTATTTAAGAAAAAAACGACATTCCTAGTAAAATTAAGGGGGAGGGGGGTTGTAGTTCTAGAAGTATACCACTTTTTAAAAAAAATATTTGGAATAATACCTGAAATAAATAACTTCAAAACAAAAGAGCATAGCACACGTACATTTCAGGTTTCTTAAAAAAAAAAAAAAGAGGCGCGCGTTATACGGGAAATATACCTAAAAATCAAAAAAAAAAAAAAAGAATACAGCCTGAAAGTATATGTGCACGTTATACGCCGGATTTTACGGTATTTAAATATATAAGCATTAGTCAAAATATGAAAAATTCTCTAAAGAGGCGGCACATTAGGTCTTCGCACGCGGGCGGCCGACTCCCTAGGATCGGCCCTGTAAATGGTTTTGCAAGATTGGCTATCGAACATGAATTAGCTGAACAAACTGATTTTAAAAAATTGATTAGAATTTTTTCAGAATTAAAAGTCAGGAAAAAACACTTGTAGTCTTTTGTTTATTTTGATTTCGGTTTATTTTTGTGATTTAGTACTTCTGTATTGTTATTCTGTCTCTTTGTTCGAAAAATTATTCAAGTTTTGTAGATCTGTAAACAATTTACCTTTTTCAACAACTTTTTACTTTGGGTAGAGGGGCGGCATTTTTCATCTTTGTCCGGGACAGAAAAAGTTGAAGATGGCTAGAACTTTTATATTATTAATCACTGTACAAAATTCATTCTGTTTCTTATTTCATACTCGTTGAAGATTCTTAATTAAAGCTGTAGATCTTTCAAAATGAAATGAATGGTTAAAAAAAAAATGAAATTCTAAACTAATGATTCTCAGTTTAAGACAAGAAGATGACCATAACTGCGGAGCATCAAAAATAAAATAAAAATAAATTATGTTAGTATGACTTGATATAACTACTCTTAAGCAACTATTTACACTTGAAAAAATTCATTTTTATTATCCTTTATAATATAATGAATCAATAGGCCGCTGTAGCCTAGTGTTCAAAGTAATGGACTCGTGACTGGTGAGTCATGTGTGAGTTCTAGCCTAGTACCTCTGAATACCCACCCAACAGAAGCGGCCGATGCACGATAAATGCGTCGAGGCTCAAATCTTCTCCTGTTGATGTGGGATGGAAGTCGGGAGATGGGGTGCCAGCTCAGGTGTCGTTCTCGTTGCTTGACCATGGTTCAAAATTACGTGGTCTGTCACCAAAAGCCTTTGTGTAGCTGAATAGTAAGATGTTAATATATATATTCAATCACTCATTCATAATAAATCACCATCTCTATTTAATTATATTAAGCAATCAGAATTTATTCAGGCGTTATACACTGCGGTTTGATCGGATCAACTTGTTAAGATTTATTAAAAATGATGTTCATTGAAGTCAAAAACAGTCATCCCGTTTTCAATGACATTATGTATTCTTTAATTTAAAGGTGTCCTTTTCATATAAATTGTCAAGTGATTAAAAAGAGAAAAAGGAATTCAAATACCTAAAATTTTCATTGCTTGAAAATTATGTATCTTTAATTGTGGTTTAATACAGCTAGTTAAAAGATAAATCTCTCTCTCCCTTTATATAGTTTTTATAATCACATAATTAATATATATATATAAATATTGGGTTGATCATTACTTGAATTTTATTTTAGATAAGCGTTTTCAAGATTTTACTTTAAGAAGAGTTTTTTTTAAAGGCTCAGAGAATAGAAATATGAAGGACTTAAATAGGAATATTTGATTCAAGTGTAAACTTTTCCTAATTGGAGTGAAAACTAAAGTAAAAAGTCAAGCAAATCTAATTCTAATGTTATCCTTTATTCAATATTGGCTATAATCTGTGAATAAATCTAAAATCGGTGCTAATTAAAACATTCAATTTTATTTTACAAAGAGAGATAAGTGATTGTGATGTAACATTCTTTTTCGGCACTTTCACATTCTAGAATTTCCTTAGTGATTCAATATTCAGTCTTTAATAGTAATAAAATGTTTTTTAAATCATTTTCCGAGTTTTTGATATTTATATAATATTTTTAAGTATTTATTATCAGAAAACACTGAATAAAAAAATATAAGGAACAATTAAAATTTAAAATCATTATCTAAGTGAAAAAAACACCTTTTATTTTTTTTATTGATATTTAAATTACGGAAATTGTAATTTTGGCTGTGATTGTACTTCAGTGTGATTCAAATACAGAAAAATAAAGTGTACAAAATAGAAAACCTTCAATTTCATTGAAAAGATTTTTTGAATCTTTTATAGCTTGTTTAGAGAAAAATATTATTCAACTACTTTACACAGATTATCAATTTAAAAGTGTTTTACTAAATGAAACAAATGATTTATATATATATTATATATATATATATATTATATATATAAATAAAAATAAAAAAAAAAATAAATAAAAATAATATATATAATATATATAATATATATAATATATATATATATAATATAATAAATTTTTTCTTAAGTTGATACAGCACAAAAAAGAAAACCAAGTAGAATTTTAAGAAATGAAGAAATTTCGAAAGTGCATTAGCATACATTGTAAATGTATAAAAATAAGAATGCATATACAACGTAAAAAAATGAAAATACTTTTACAGATGAAAAAATATAATAAATGTATAAAAATAAATCTCAAGATCTTCCAGTTTTTTTTTCTTTTCTTAATCTGTTTTGAAAGATGGTGAAAATTTTATATGTTATAACTTGAGAAAAATTTATTTATATCCCTTACTGCCTCCTTTTTAAAAATCTAAAATTGTAAAAGTCGTGTTGTTTCCCTGTTTTGGTTGTTAAAAAATTCAAGTTTTATTTTCCACAATTTTTTTAAAAAAAAGAATAGCCATTTCCCCCCAAAACTTAAAGTTAAAAAAAATTAAAGTAATGAAAACGTGAGAAAAATAAAATAATATATATATATTGTACAGTATAATTATATATTCATTTCCAAACTACATCTCAAAAAAGAAAAAAATTATTTTTAATTGTGCAGGGAAAAAGAGAGGTTTTTGCAGAAAACGTCGAAATCCCCCCCCCCTCCCGGGAGTTTAATGTTACGCGTAATTCTCCGGCGTAATAATTTTGCATATGGTTGCTATAATCCTGTCAACTCAAGAATGGCGATCGACCTTTGGCTAGAAAACAGGATTTGGCGTTCGAACATCTTTCACAATTTTTTCGAAATAGTTCTCCATTTTACCTGAAGGTAGCGCTGTAAGCAGCATTCTGTGATTGGACGAAAAAATTGTGTGGAACTGGTTACCAAAACATACCATCAATCGCGGTCGTTTGGCGTAACCTTTTTAGTTCAAGTTTTGGGTGGGCGATTAGAACTATTAAGCTTAAAGACTTGAAATTAGGTAGTCATGTTCCTTTCATGAAATAAAAATCCGCTAAGGAAAGGTTTTGTGAAAATCGATCATCATGAGGCATTGAGAAAGGGCATTATAGATAAGTTATCCCATTTCTGAACTCTTAGACCCATAGATTTCAAATTTGGCAGGAATCTTCCTTTCATGGAATTGAGGTCGAAAAAGAACGGATTTTACGAATCTCTATCTTCAAAAATGCCGCGAGGGATTAAGGGGCGTTATAGATGAATATTTTAACGTTTTTGAACTATTAGGTCAAGAGCATAGTATCCCAACCTTTTTCGAACTGCCGCCCACTTTTCTAGTGAATGTTTTGATACTGCCCCCTTTTCTAGAGAATATTTAGATACCGCCCCCTTTTCTTGAGAATATTTAGATACCGCGCCCTCCTACTATAGAGAAATAAGAGTGTACATAATACATGTGGGGAAAACAAGAGTTAAAGCTTATAAAATATAATGTTACTAATAAAATATATTTTTTAATTTCATTTTTTTATAAAGCACTAATTTTTTTTACTTGCGTATCTGAAATAGCTATTGCCACAAATATATTTTAAAGAGTAATATGTATTTTAGTCATAGATAGGATATTGTTGGAATTAAAATGTGCTTACTGAATTTCTTCTTCATTTAAAAGAGTGGAATAAAAGTTTTATCTTACCTATTATAAAGACAGGCAGGGTTTTTGATAACACGAAGTAATTCATAATGAACTATTGCTTTTAAAATAAATATAAATTGACAGTTTCAGCCTTTAAAGAATCACACGTTAATTCCTGGTTAACATATTTAATTATGTTTCTTGGATAATATACGAAATGAAATGGAGCGGACGAAACTTTTTACCTACTGCTCACAGACAAAGACAACACGTGCACTACAGGAATTAAAATTTACTATATCATGAGGTCTGAATGTAGTGTAATATTTAAGTTTTTCATCCACTTCCCGAACTGCAGAAATATGTGAGTTTTTATACATGTGATATAAAAATGATTTAAATACATAAAATCAACATAAGATAAACACTATTAAAGTTTAATTTTGTTTGTACATAATGAGCGTGTCTTTTTAGTCTTTTTTAGACTATATTTGGTTAATCTGTCCAAGCCCCTCGGTGCCATTTTAATGCTCCCTCAGTTTCTCTGGGTATCTTGCCGCCCCCCTGAAAGCCTCAAACGCCCACGTTGAGAACCTAGGACCTAGAGATTTCAAATTTGGAGTAAATGTTCCTTTTTAGGAAATACTAATAATGCGTTCTGAAAAATTGATTCCCAAAAGGGGATTACAGTAGCTCATAAGTAAAATATTCAACTTTGAACTGTTTCCCCAATAGACTTGGGATTTCATGAGCAAGTTTCTGCTGAATTCTGATACACTGAAAACAGTTTTGTAGGAAATTGGCTTCCAATGGGGGTTGGGGAAGTTAAGAGGGAGTTATAGATAAAAATTTTTCAATTTAAACTATTATGCCAACAAACTTTAAATGTGACAATTTTCTTGTGTTGAGTAAATATCCGGTAAGAACGGTTCGAATATCGATTTCTATGAGGGGGATTGCGAGGTGTTAAGGAGGCGTTATAGATTGAAATTCCCGTTTTTGCATTATTAAACCTACTGAATTGGAATTTCGTACGCAGGCTCTTGTTGTTAGGTATTGATCTACTGTGTGTGTGTGAACGGTACTATCAAACATTTATTTCCAAGGGGTATTGCCAGGGATAAATGAGGTATTGTGTATAAAAACTCTTGTATTTGAACAGTTAGACGTATAGACTGGAAATTTGGTAAATATTCTTCTTTTTGTTATCACAGATTTGCTAAGAACGGATTTTGTAGAAATCAATTCTTTTGAGGAGGTTTCTGGGAGTTACTCGGGAATTTATAGATGGAAAAAATTCCTTATTTCAAACTATTAGACCTACAGCAATGAAATTCGTTACGCATATTTCTTTTTTGAGTTGCAATTCAATAATAACATTTCTTAAGGATATCGACTCTCAAAGGGGGTCTCGGGGCATTCCATTCTTGAGCTATTAGATTTAGACTTAAAATTTGGTAAGCATACTTATTTCGTTGAGCTAAAATCCAATGAAAATGGGTTTTGCAGAAATACAATTTGAGTGAAAGGATTAAGGGAACACAAAAGATAATTCTACTTCAGTTTTACAAGTTTCCTTAAACGAAGAAGTGAAGGTTATAAGGTGGCAGGTAAGAGCTAGTTATCATTATATTTAAAATCAATAACAGGAATTATAATCCGAATTTTAAGCATATTTTCCATGCCAATGTTATAGGATAAAAACATTTTTAATTCATCTTATACACTTAAACTAAATACAAACTGTTTACTTAAGATAATAACTTTAAAACAAATTTTTTAAACTTCTCAATCAGAAATTATTTGAAATGATACATGGTACACATGTTTAAATAATTTTCTCTGTAGTTATCTTCGCTTTTATTTGAATTAAATGAAATGAACCGGCTGGTTTCACTTTCTCTGTCACTGTAGTGGTTTTTTTCAATTACAAGGTTCGTCACCAACAACCTTCGTGCAACTTCAAAGTACAACCTTAAAAGCATAAAAAACAGTATTATTTTGACTGTTTCAAAAATCATGTGACCAAATTTAGAAAAACTTTTGAGATCTGATGCTTTAAGAATCACTGCTTGCACGTAAATGTACAAAACATAGATGAAAACTTTCGAAATGTCGCATAATCACATATTCCCAAACCCTTACTTTCACAATTTGACACATTATTACAAGGAATTCATGACGTTTTATTCTGAACTTTGATGTTTGTCATTCATCACAGATAAAACTTCTTCAAAAAAATGATGCATATTTTGGGAAAACTAATGTAAATATTACAAAATATCTCGTTAAACGAAAACTGAAAGATGCTATGTATGTATTTTCTGGGCAATTTAAGTAAAATAGGAAACAAAAAAGTCTTAAAATAAATGTAGGATAAGCTAATGTGTAATGAAATGGGACAAATGCATGTTGTAATTCATAATTTTTGTGAGGAAGTGACATTTTTTATATTACAAATGCATTTTTCTCAAAATCATAAATTTCAAACTGCGTGTTCCTTTTTCTCAGAAACTACTGAAAGCGTGCTCATGCAAATTTCAGTGATCATAACTGACATGTAACTATATATACTGAAGTGAAGCTTTTATATTTAACAGCTTCTGAGAAAAGGTTACATAAAATAATTCAATTTAACATTATCGGTATGGGGGTACCGACTATTCTTAATAAAATAAATTGGTGTATCTTAAGGACATGCTTAAATGAATACACTCTCATTATGGTGGCAAGGATATTACATCCGCTTAACAATTTCACTTCACTTTCTAGATATTATCGTTTGATTATTGTAAATGTACTTCTTCCCCAGCAAGTAATTTGAATTTTTTTTGTAGTTTTCTGCGTATTATTATTTAAAGTGAAACGTGGTGTTTAGTAAGATAGCTTAGCATACATAACTGAAAATTACCTAGAGAAACACTTATCACTATAGTTTTATAGTAAATAAACCAGAAATTAAATCTCTACAAAAAATTTTGACTCTTTAATAAAATTAGATGGGAAAAAAAAATCTTAGTGAAATGAAAAAACTTCAATCGAAAAGTTAAAGAGCAGACAATATAGATTTTATTTTTCAAATTTATTGACAAAAGTCTTGTTATCATATTCAGAAAACTCCAAATGTGCTAAAAACTATTTCCAAATCATATCTAAAACTTCAACAAAAAAAAAATACTTTTGTCATTTTTAGGTTTTTGCATTTGATATCGTTGTTAAGGCTCTGCACCTGGTATGATGGTTTAGACAATCCTCGGTTGCTTGTCACGCATATCTCTAATTAGGATCTACAGTAATTTGAAAGCAGATCGATGTATTTCTGACATCTTGCCACCAGTGGTGGGGCCCTATTTTAAAGACTTTACAAACACCTTCTACCAAAAAGATAATGCAAGACCATGAGTTGTGTACGTCGCGTTCTGACCTTCCTTGAAACATAGATCCTGTTTACATACAAACCTGCAAATAGCAGGGAAATTGGGGTTGGGGATAAAAGCCAACTGTTTATCAGCAGAGTAGCGAATGGAGCACTTAGTCCTTTACGGACTCTAATCAACTGTTTACCGGAATTTGTTCTGCCCTTTTACATGAGAACCTGGTGATTGGTTGATAGATTCACTTGAATACACAGTATAACCATTAACACACCCATAATGTTGAATGCTATTATTGTCCAGAATCTTCACGACTGCTTCATTCAGAAACCATGTTGCTTCACTTATTTTTTGTTTGTTTTGTTTTGCATTTTGCAATTGCAATTTTTCCCTTTCGTTTAATTTACAACAGGACCTGAACTAACAAAAATGTACTTATTTCTGTTGTGCTAAAAAATTGATAAAATTTCAAAATTATAATTTTATTTATTTATAATAATGTATTTACTGTGTCGCTAAAATGGTAAATTTAATGCTTTTGTAAAATTTGTTTGTGTGTAAATTTAAGATTTAATACATTGGAATGTCTTTTTACAAGGTTTTTTTATTAAAAACATATTTTGAACTTTTATTAGATATTGTTAAAAAACGACATTTCTTTATTTTTTTCACATAATAATTTCTTACTTTGGCTTACGCAAAAAGATGTAGATATAAAACTTTTGATAGTAAAATTTTTAATTTATAGTTTATTTATCATAAAAATAAAAATTAAAACTTAAGCTTACATAAACTAATTACACAGTAACAGTGAAGATTTAATTCATTAGAATATTTTCGTATAAAGTTACAAATATTTTAAAATAAGATTCATTTTTATCAAAAAAATAAATGAAATCCCTACATTTGTTTTACATTCATGTTTATTACTTTGTTTATACAAAGACATGGAGGCAAACAATTTTTGATGATAAATTTTAAATTCATGATTTATTTATTACTAGCCGTTACCCGCCCACTTAGCTGGGTATTTCATGATGTTCTATGAATATATACTGTTTATGTATCTATGAATTACTGATATCTTAGCCTTAAGAATTCGAATGTATTGAATAATATTCTTATAATTCTTGATTTGAAAAGGATAGAACTTTTAAATGATAATTCCTAAAATTAAAGTAGAATCATCCTCTCGTAACTTCCTCATCTAGTGTATTTTCACCAAATCGATTTTTAGTGGATTTCTTCTCAGTAAAATAAACATGCGTGCCAAATTTCAAGCCTAAATCTAAAAGACAAATAGCGGAATTCCCCCCCCCCCTATAAGCTCTAGTAACCACCGTAGAGTCGATTTCTGCAAGACCCGCTCAACAAACCCGTTCAATTTGACAACCAAATTTCATTACTGAAGGTGTAGTAGTCCAAAAATTGTTTTTTCTTATATCAATACACAGTTAAAGATTTCCTCTCCTTCATAGAAATCGATTTCCGTAAAATCCTTTCTCAGTGAATTCGTATTCAAAAAAGTAACATGCATGCTAAATTTCATTACAGTAAGTAGTAGTTCGATAATGTATTTTTTTTATAAATAAGTCCCAGCAACTCCTCCCCCACCCTTCAATAGAAGTCAGTTTCCATAAAATCCATTCTTAGTGAATATATATATATATATATATATATATATATATATATACTAGCTGACCCGGCCCGGCGTTGCACTGGCTTTCACCGAGGGTATAACTTAATCCCCATGTTAATTCCCTCCTTTCTTTCTGACGCCAGCACTTTTGTGTGGGTGTGACGCGTACGATGTGATTGCAAGGTCATGAGTGCGTATGAATGATTTTCTCGTTTAACATTTTCCCTTCTCTTCACAAAATCAGCACTTCCAATATAATTTTTCAAAATTACTTTTACTTCTTTGTTTCTTTCCTCTTCGCTTAGCCCGTCGTTTCACGGGCTTTTACCGAGTGAATAACTTAATCCCCATGGGAATTTCCTGTTTCCCTCAGGACGATAGCACTTATGTGTGTGTATGCGCGCGATGTGAATGATTTCTTTAACTATGTCATTAAAACTCCCTTTTTCGAAATTTGTTCTTGCGTTGGTGTGGTAATTAGGAGAGATGGGTGAAAGCTCAGGTGTCGTTCTCATCACTTGACCGTGGTTGAAAATTTCGAAGCCCCTCGCCATAAACTCTCGAGTAGGTGAACAGTGCGACTTTAAAAATCCCTCACTCACTTTTCATTTCTTTCGTTGCAATTTTTTAGGCTCCGGAAACGAAAATGTAGCTTTTTTAAAATAGTTGTATGTTGAAAAACGACAGAAAAGTATAAATTTTTCAAATTACAAAATTTCACTACTATTTTAAATCTTGAAGTAAAATTGTGAGGATTTTTTTAAATGTTCGACACACGGGAAAAAATTTCATGCAATTATCTTTATAAAAGAAGAAATTATTAATTATTAAGTATTTTGAGTGTTTTATTAAAGTTTGTTCAAATAAGTTTTTTGCTTTTTATTTTTTAAATCACTGATACTAAAAGTTAAAAAAATTTTTTTTATTTAAACGCAACGATATTGATTTATTTCACAGTATAAAATTCAAAAATAAAATAATACTATGTGATAAAAATATATTTAAGAATATTTCCTTATATTTCTTTAGGATATTTTTTTCTTATATTCTACTGTTCTTCAATAAATCAATCTTTAAGAATAAAAAAAAAAAAACTATCGGTTGTGATGCGTTATATGAATGAGCGTCCCGTGTTATGAGGGAATTCCCCTTTTTACTACGCAGCGAAACACTCAAAACTACCTCAACCTTTCAAGTCTTCTAAACAGAAAGCTAACGCAAAGTAAATGACCTTGACGCAATTCAGAAATAACGTCCGAGTACCGAAAACTTTCACCCTCTGCTTCCATAGAAACATAAGCATCCCTTATTGGAATCTGGCAACGTTTTTCCGGATTCTTCACATTTCCGTCAATAAAAAAATTATGGCGTGATTAATTGAAATAAAAACCATCCTATGTTTTAAGTTGGACGAAATGACACACAGTATGCAAAATTATATTATGATCGGTTGAGTAGTTTCGGGGTCCATCGCGGACAAACACTGTGACACGTATATTTTATATATAAAGATATATATATATACACATATATATATATATATATATATATATATATATAAATTTTAAAAAAATGTTAACCAAATTTTAAAGTCTGCACGTCTAAGTGTTCAAAAACGGCAATATTAATCTGTAACCTCATAAGCCCTCGCAACGACATTTTGGGTCGATTTTGAAAACACTTTTTATACCGGGGGTCTACTCCATGGAAAGAACGGGGCTGCACAAATTTCTTGCATATGATCTAATAGTTCAAAAACGGGAAAATTTATCTATAACACCGCTTAAGCCCTCACAACGCCTCTTAGGATACAGTTTTAACCCAACCACCTTTAATAGTGGACCTCTAATCCTAGAAAGGAACATGCCCACCAAATTTCAAGTTTGTAAGTTTAATTGTTCACAAAAATCGGAATATTTATCTCTAGCACTCCTCGAGACACCGGAATGCCCCTTAGAGGTCAATTTTTGCAAAACTTAAATTGTAGATAACCTCTACTCCATTAAAGAAACACGCCTATTAAAATTTCACGTTTGTAGGTGTAATAGTTCAAAAGGGGCATATATATAAATGGGAATACGCGGGGTGATTCGCAATACTCGTTATTTGATAAACTCTGCAATATAAGGGAATTGAACTATCAAATTTCAAATCTGTAGGTCAAATACTTCAAAATGGGAATATTTATCTCAAACGCTCCTTAACGTCTCTTTGGGGTCAATTTGAGTAACTCAGAAACCTTCGCGGGCATGTGTCCAACCATTCCCCAAATATTCATAGCAATCGGATGATTGACTTGGGAAGGCATAAGACACACACATACACAAACACATTAATTTTTATTTTTATAGATGAAATTAAAAATGGTTATTTCAATGTTATTGTTTAATTTGAGTGTAAATTTTGCAGCCATTGAAATGGTTTTATGTACCATTAGAGTTATTTTCAACTTATTAGATATTGTCAAATATATAATATAAATAAATAAAAACTCTGCATTTTTTCGCATTTTTGTTGTTTATTTAAATTTATTTTTAGCTTTACGTTTTACTTTCAATGTCTTTTTATTAGGGATTTAATTTCTTCTGTCGTCCAGCGTGCAGATTCTACAAATCTACTTTGCATAAATGACACTCGGTCGCAATGAATCATGTGAAAATTTGAAAACGAACTCACTTTTGTCCCCAATTGGGCTCCAAAGGGGGTACAAAAAATAAAAATCATTTTCAAACCGGTAAAATGGCTGCATGTCATTTTAATCGGTTTATAGAGGATTAATGCCGGTATTTTCTAGGTCATTTTCGTCCGTGTAAACGGGGCTATTGGGTATTCTATAGTTACCCTTCCCTGCACGGTCTCCAGATCTGCCACCCATTGTGAGCGCCTTATCTTAAGTTGGTGAGAGACTCATCTACCAGCCTTTTCCAGGTAATAAATACACTTAATAAAATACGACTTGGACTTGAAGCAGCACAGAGTGAGTTGCCCATTTCTGCCATCCAAACCAGTTCGGCTCCATACCTGACCGAGTAAGGACCATTTTAAGAGCCAGGATTGGTAGATGTATTGTGACGTCGTCACAATGGAGGAGTCACCCCTATTCATTAGAGGCTCCACAGCTGGGGACCACGTGGCTTTGGCTGCATTGTGCTGTGCCGAACAGCTGGACTGTCGGCGACGGTGTGACTGGCAAACACTATGGGCTGGGCATCACTGCATTATTTTTTATTCATAGGCAGTGATTGTCCGTCTTGAAAGGCTAGCGCCTCCGCAGAAGGCAGCGAGATGTTTGAAGTGCCAGATGTCAGCCAAGCCCTTGTCGCTGGGGACCTTTGAGAGGGACCGGGACTTTTGTTATCTCTGCACGAATGGATAACGTGCCAGACCGTTGGTGCCGGGTGCAAAACCTTGAGGTCGGCCTTTGGGGGTTGATGAGGGGCGTGGAGTGGACCCGCCCCTAAAGTTTAAATTAGTGGACCCAAGGACTTCGAGAGAAAAAGAGAGGACTCCGGATAGTCTCCCACGAGAGATTCCAGAAACAGAATCCTGCCGACGAAGGAAGGAGTGCGAAGGCTCCCAACAAACTCCGACGATCGACCTGCGAGACGTAATCGACGGATATAGGAAGCAAGCGCGAGGCGTGAGCCTCCGGATCTAATCACGACGATAGTTTCCCGAGACAGAACCCGATGGACTAGCGAGATTGACTGCTGAGGCGATATCCAACGGGCGACTAAAAGAAGAAGCGAGGAGTGGACACCAATGCAATAGACTGCCTAAATTAGAACTTACACCAATACTAAATAGAACTGGCTAAATGGATCTAACCCTTGTAACTGCATTATTTTTCTCTTCATAGTGATCTTTTAATACTAAAAATTAAATAAATCAATTTTAGATCACAATAAAAGTTTTTCGTTTATGATTAGCGTGGCGTCACAATACGCTACCAAGTTCCACGACGTTACAGTATCAACTAATTTCGCAACCCTGTAAACCCAAAGACTACTTGTAAATTTAATCATTTTGTGTTTGTGCCATACTCTCTCTGTTGACGTACAATATATATATATATATAGTATTTTTTTTTATGTTGTTGCAATTAAATAACTATTTTTTTAAAATTTTTTTTTTTTTTAAATAAATTTATTTGCAAAACTCCTCATGCTCCACATTGCATAACATGAGGCTTACAGACGTAAGTGGTAACAACATTACAAAACAATAATAATAACAACAACAACAAAAAACATAATTAAGAAGAAAAAACATAATAAAGGGGGGGGACACAAAAAAGGGGGGGGGACATAAAGAGCCAAAACTAAAATAAAGGAAGGGAGGAAATACACAAATATAAAGAAAGGAAAGTATCTGTAAAATTTTAAAAATCTATACTGTAAACAAATTTTCTCAAGACATTAAGGCTTTCAGAACAATTGACTAACAAAGACAAAATGGGTGGCCAGGAAATACCTAAGCATTTTAACTCCTTTTTAAAATTTTCTCTTTTACAACAATAAAGATTACAATACAACAAGACATGTTCCGCGGTTTCAGCGTCCAGACCACAAGAACAAATATCATTATCAATTAAGTTAAACCTAAATAAATAGCTCTTAAAATTACCATGTCCTGTTAGAATCTGGGATAACTTAAAATCAGTAACAAATTTCTTACATTTTAGCCGTTGATAAATGGCCGGGAAAAACTTTTTAGTCCATAAAGCTTTAGGTGAGGCCAAGAATTTGGAGTTCCAGTCGGAAACAGTTCTTTCCCAAGCTAAATGCTTCCAGTGGGACAATGGCACAGACATCGAAAGGCTCATATCTTGGCAAGTTGCCTCTTTAGCCAACTGGTCCGCTCTATCATTGCCGAGATTTCCACTATGGCCCCGAACATAAGAAAAGTGGATATCACAGTCTTCAAGGTTGTACAGAATAGATTGAACCTCCACAACAAGTTTTTCTGTAGAATTTATATTGTGCAAAGAATAAAGCGAAGAAAGCGAGTCGGTGCAAATAAGAAACTTGAGAGTTTCGCCCTGACGGAGAGAGTCCTGAATCACTTTTACGGCAAGATTAAAGCAGAGTAGTTCGACTTGAAAAACAGAGCATTCATCTCTTATTCGATGCTGGAAAGTAGCTTTTTCAAATCCTTCCTCGTAAATAACGCAGGCAAGACCAACTCTTCCATTCAATTTACTGCCATCCGTGAAACAAATAGTTTTATAATCTTGAAGAACTTCATTTGAATAAGTTACAAGAGTGATAGCCTTTCTACATGAAGGGTGTGGCAATAATGAAATTGGAATCACCCTATCCAGCGTTCCAAGGCTGGTACTCAAAAAGCTTTTGCGAACATCAAGATTGTTCAAAATAGCCAAGTCAATAGGTGGCATTCCAGAAATCGCAAACACTGCTTCATAGCTAAGAGTTTTGTATCCTTTAATGACACGAAGTAAAAACCTCCGTTGCATTCTCCTAATCAGTCTACTATTAATTTTCTTTCTTAGAGTGTCCCCAAGCTCTCGATGCATAAGATATAAGAGGTACTATCCCCTGCTTATAAATCAACTGAAGAACATTAGTTTTCACCCCAAAGTATTGTTTGCAATTCTTAACAGTCCAAGAAGAATTTTTTCACTTTTGCTAGAAATATAAGAGATATGCTCCTTCCACTGCATTTTGTTATCAACAATTATGCCCAAATACTTAATCTTGTGCACTTCTTCAATTGTTACACCTCCAAGTTTTAAGTTGATTTTTTGATCTACTGTCGATTTTTTATAAATTTTCATTACTTTTGATTTAAGTGGATTAAACTCTAACTTATATAGCTCTGACCATTTAAAAATATTATCAAGAATGTTTTGTGACAAAGTGAAGTCTCCTGTTTTGTGACATCCTGAAAGTCTTTACACTGGACAATAAGAAGTACATCATCTGCAAAAGCTATTTTATGATAATTCGGGAACTTTGAGATATTGCAAAGAAGATAATTCATAATTAAATTCCACAGAAAAGGTCCCATAACTGACACTTGAGGGCAGCCTTTTTCTAAAGCAATATTCGTTGTGACATTACCCAATGTGAGATCAGCTGAACGAAATTGTAAGAAGCTTCTAATATGGCAAAAGATGTTTTTAGGAACTTTGAAACTTTTGAGCAGGGGTGCAAGTTGCCAGGTCACCAGGCATTATCGAAAGCTCCTTTAATGTCCAAGGAAATTAGAAAAGTCACGTTTTTTCGCTTGCCCTCCTTGACTAAATCACAAAGGCGTACCAAGGCATCCTCTGCTGACCTTTGAGGAGTAAAACCGTACTGGTCGTCACTTAAAAGACTAGACTTTCTTAAATAGTGGTTAAGTCTAGTAATGCAGAGTTTTTCCAAGCACTTTCCCAAACAAGGGAGTAAGCTTATGCAACGAATATTGTCTATGTGCGTCCTTGACAATTCAGTACTTTTAGGAAGAAGTACAATTTTTGCTCTTTTCCAAATCTTTGGGAAAACACCCAATTTCAAGCATTTGTTAAAGAGAGGCAAAAGGACAGAAGGAGAACAATTGTGAAACTTCTTAATCAGTTCATTATTAATTCTGTCGGGACCAGGAGATTTATTTAAACTTAAATTACCTATAACACTGTTAATTTCTGTTCTTGAAAAAGGTATATCATCATCACTTCATAAACCAAATCAGCTTCTGAACGCAAAACCCTATGTTGAGAATTATCTTGACTATTTGGATCACGAGGAAAAGATTTCCTCAAGATGGCATCTATAGTATCTTCAAAAGAAGAAGTAAAATGTCCAGAGGAGACTTCGATTCCTGAGATTTCAAGTCTTTTAGTAAAATTGTTTTTCACTCCATGAGTATAAATTTTCTTCCAAACATTCAGCACAGTAATATCAGCGAGAAAAGATTTCCAAGAGTTCGCCTTGCTTTCATCAAGCTTGAATTTATATTTTACCCTAATTTGAATGTAATTTTCTCTATAAACTTCCCTCAGAACGGAATTCTTTGTTCTTTGATATCGTCTTTTTGCTGCATTCAATTGTTTACGCATGCAAAATAATTCAACGGGCCACCAGGGTACTTTATGACATCCTCTCTTTTTCAAAGGGATAGATTTTTCTGCAGCCGATATAATTATATCTTGCACATCTTGAACACATAATTCGAGACTATCAGGTAGTATACAGTTATTCAAAAAATCTAATACGGCATTCTCGGCTTTAGAACAGTGAGAATAAAACATGTTCCAATTTGCTCTTTTAGTATTGAAAAGATTTGTTTCTGCAGAACAGTCACAAGCCCTAGCTGAACTGGGAATTTTCAGCCCAAAAGAAATCATTCTATGATCAGAGAGGGAATCATAGTCTGGTATAAACCACCTATCAAGTAATCTGAGCACATCAGTTCCAACAGCTGTAATATCAATATAGCTAGTATCCTGACCAGCACTAAACGTAGGCCCATATAATCCTCATTTACCGTAATCAATTGCCATGTACTGAAGAATTCACATAACTTAATGCCTCTAGAGTCAGTCACAGGACTAAACCAAACTTCAGACTTACTATTTACATCCATGCACCAAATAAGTCTTTTTAACACTCTATTTGAAAACATATGCTCAATTTTTCTTAGATCCAAATCAATATTAACTGAAGGTTCAAAATAATATGAAAATACAGTAAAATCGTATCCTCTAAAAGAGATGTCAATCATTGCAGAATTATAATCAAGATTCCTAGGATCGGAAAAAACTGTAATCGCCATGTTTCTAACAATAATAGCCACCTTTATAACCTCTGATTTTGTATCATAAAAAATTTTGTAAGTGTTCAGAAATCAAGGAAGCTTTCCTTTCAAACAGTGCGGCTCTTGAATAAGAGCAACATCATCATTTTCAAGATTTAAAATAAGCTTCTGTGTAGCCTTTTTGACTTATGTAAGTTAATTTGAACGAAATTAAGATGATCTTTAATGAGTCTAGTCATAGTCAGTTCGAGCAGCAACTTGATTTCTCATGTAGTTATGACAAGAGCAGCTATGCGAAAAAGGCTTATGCTTGACATCCACTTTTTTGGCTTCGCTTTTTAACTTTTTGTTATATCTAATACAA
The DNA here is from genome assembly GCA_019973975.1 of Trichonephila clavata. Lineage (NCBI taxonomy): Eukaryota > Metazoa > Arthropoda > Arachnida > Araneae > Nephilidae > Trichonephila > Trichonephila clavata. The sequence continues at coordinate 20,013 of BMAO01034054.1, forward strand.
TTAACACATACCTGATTTTCTCGGTTTGGGCAGTTATCACTCTTATGTTCTCCGGCGCAAAAATAACAAGATAACATATTTGTGCACTCATTTGCTCTATGATTATAACCGAGACACGAGAAACACCTGTTTATCACTAAGAAGTCTTCAGCATGGCACATGTTCCACATTATTTTTAGTGACCCCACCGCAGTAACACTTTTCCGAATCTTGGGATGAAATTCAATCACCACAGTTCTCACATGTTGAAATTTCTTCAAAACAAGACGAACTCTTGACTCCTTCCAACACTCATTTGAAACAAGGATTTCTGGATTCTGTTCCTGAATAACGTCCAGTAATTCCGAATCGGCAACGTCATTTGGCACATTTCTAATCATCATCGTAGGGTTTTTGCGTTTAGGTACAGTTGGCTTCAGGAACTTAGGATTGGCTTCAATCGTAGTCATCAGTTTTTCTCTATCTTCTTCAGAAGCACAATTAACTAAAATTCTATTATCACTGATTTCTTTTAAGTGTCGAATCCCGATCTTCTCCTTCCTAGGATTAACCTGAGCTTTGAACAGTTTTCTGACGTCGCCAGAATTGCAGTTCTCGGCCGCTATTAAAACGGAGCAACACGATGCCTTCCGTGGCGGTTCATTAAGTTTTTCGCCAAGATATTGCGCCACAACACTGCTATACGTTTTCTTTGGCAAATCCAACATGGCGTCTTTCAAGCTTTCCTTGCAAGCTTCCACAAATTTTTAACTCTTAATCATTATAAAATTCCGATAAACTGAAGATTTTAACTCAACTAGCGCCTGCCTGGCTTCTTCTCTAATCTGTTGGTTCATGTTACACTTCGATTGGAGAGCTGATTCAATGATTTTACACTGATTTTCGAGAGCAGCAAAAAACACGTCATCGTCGCTTTCCGCCATTGTTTTGTCCCTCTTAAATGACTATTAAAATAGGACATGTAGCTCATTTCTATTTTTAGATTGTTGACTGATTTCAGAATGAATATGGTATTAGATGAGTAATGCAGATAGGGTGTGGAAATTTGAAAAGTGAGTTGAGGGCCTCTCAAGCGTCGTCCTCGTCACTTGAAGGAGAATAAAAATTACGAGGACAATCACCAATAGCCCTCGTGTTTCTTTAAAGAAGTGGTCTTCAAACTGTGTTCCGCAGAACCCTTAGATTCCACATAGTTCCCACACACAGGGTCCTCACGAGTCACAAAAAAATTGAAAAGAAACAAACACATGTATGCAAATCGGATTCCTGTTCTCTGTGAAGTTTGTATGGGTAGAAGAATCTAAAGCTCAACCTATTCATTAAATCTGAAAATTTTATTTATGTATAACAACTTTATCTTGCAATACTTTTTAAACTTTTATTATAATAAAAGAATATTAAAACGTTTTATCTTTAGACATATACTTCCTACTAGGTTGTGAATATTCTATTGGTTACTATCTCGGGTTCCACGAGATAATTTTATACTCATTAGTTAGCACAATGCCTTGCAAAACCAAAAAGGTTTTCTAATGAAAAATGTACCCTTTGCATTTGTGAAAAAGAGACCTTTAAAGAAGGTGATGAAACAACATTGTAACAGATTCGATGTTAAAATCCCTATTTAAGAAAGAACAGCCTCTAAATTTTAGGTTGCAAATTCTCTCTCTTGCAAAATACACTAAATTTCTCACACAGCTATACACATTTAAATGCCATTCAGAACATTGTGTTTCAGTGAAATATATTTTTCAGCATAAGTATAAGACAAATTAAACTCGGATTATTAATGCGAATGCATTTAATCTCAATAGACCTAGACTTCTACAGTTTGTGTGAAAAAAGGCAAGCACATAATCACAGTTACCAAATATAATGCATTGATTGGTAGCACTTAGATCACAAATTAATATTATTAATGAATAGATTGTATTCAAAAACTCTTTATTAGAATTTTTTAATAATAAATGCATAACTATTTTAATTGCCTTAACTAAAAGTGCCTTTAGCAAGTTGTTCTACTTTAAGTATTATTTTGAGATATGTGTATGGAATGGGGTTCCATGAAACACCTTCAAGTTCTAGGAGTTCCGTGAGTTGAAAATCACTGCCTTAGAGCAATGGTCTTCAAACTTTTTTGACTCATGGAACTCTTAGGGTTATAAAGTGTTATAGGGGAACCCCACTCTTTCTTTCTCTCTCTTTTAGGAAAATGTATCATAAAATAATATTTAAAACATATCAACATTATTATATGCAATTTATGCAAAAACAGATAAAGAAAAATGTTGTATTTGTTATTTTTTTATGTAATGTTAATTTTAAATTACTCATTCATAATATTAATATATGCTCCAGGTGACACCTACACATATATTATAATTCATAACTGGAGTATGTGCTTGCATTTTTTACACAAAATGTCAGTCTATGTCTATTGAAATTAATTACAGTCACATTTTACATTCTGCGTATAATAAATTTTTCTGCTTAGTTTTTTCCACCACATTAACATTTTTCACTTAAATACACTTTTCAGATTAGCATTAAAATGTTTATAGCTGTGGGAGAAATCATGTGTATTCTGCATGATTTTTCAAGCTAAAATTTTGGAACTGTTCCGTTCTTGCTAAAATTTAGATTTTAGAGGATATTTATCCCGAGCACAGTTTCAGCCAAAAAAATCAAGCTCTTCTAATTCATATCTGTATTTTAACATAGAATCTGTTGATAATTGTAATACTCGTTCTTCTTATGTCAGTAATAAATTCTGATCTTTATTGATTAATGCAGTGTTTCTCAAACTTTCAATATTTGCGACCCAATTTTCAATCATAATTTTCATCGCCTCCCCCATACAATAACAATGTATTGGATTAAAAAATAATATATGTGCTTTTTTTTACGTAAAGCTACAAAACTACTTTAATTATGAACCGTACAGATTATCAAGAAGAGTACTAAATTTTTGATAAGACAAGCCTATGGGGTCTTATACAAAAGTATCAGTACAAAGTTACTCTCGTAATAATTAAAGTTGTTCTTGACATATTATTGATTGATTAATTATCAAATACATTGTGCAGTACTGATACATTTATAGGTTGTTGTTGTTGTTTCTCATTCCACCTGTTTCGCGTAGCCAGTTCGAAGCCCACGAAATTCATCATGGCATCGCGCTATATTGTACGCCTGTCGTTAGCCGTAGCTTTGAGCATCATGCAGGTGACAGCACGATTTGGCTCGGTTCCACCCCAATTTTGAGGGAGAACACCCTAGGAGTGGTCAGAGATATCCACCTCTCTTCCCCTTCCACCAACCTCACGAGTGGACTTGCGGCACGACGGCTATTTAGAGTACCCCCATGCCTCGAAGGCAATATACATTTACAAACATCCATGCCTTCTCCGGGATTCAAACGCAGTTCCTACGGGATAGCAGTCAGCATCGCTAACCACTATACCGGATGGGCGACACATTTATAAGTACATTATATCAGTGCAAATATGTATCTTATTTTTTATTATGTCAAAATATATTTTGTTTTGTTTTCTTTCGGTAAATTATTATTTTTTTTTATAAAAATCTTTTATTTTCAACTTTTTGGTATGACACCGCCCCTCCGATAGGATTATCACACGCCTCTAGGGGGACGCGCCCCGCTGTTTGAGAAACGCTGGAATAATGAAATGAATTTTCAATCTATCCCATAAAAAATCGTGAATCCGTTTTGTGCACCCATTTATAATTTTCTTTTCGATTTTTTTTATTTTGACTCTTGGATCCCCTGGACATACCTCGCTCCTTGGAACACAGCTTGAAGATCAGTGCTTTAGTGTATGACGTTAACAAAAAATCGATTCAATCGGCATGAGATTACAGAATCTAAAAAAAATATATAAAATTAAGCTTGCAATATAAAGTAACGAAATATCAGGAAGACAGTATAGATTAAATTAACAAGATGGAAAAGAAAAGGGAACAATTAGCTTGATTGTTAGAATGTGAAATAAAATGTATTTTGTAAAAAAAAAATCATTTATATTCATGCATTACTAAAATCAACAACATTGTGACGTGATTAGTTTTATTTTAGAGAATCTAGTTTTAATAAAAAAGAGGATAAAGTGATTCACATAAATACCAAATGTATGATAAATGGCTAAATAAACAGGTTGAACTACATTACAGAGTGAAAGGAATTACTTCCTCCAATAATTTTTCGGAATATACAACATTGTTTACTAATCTCTATGGTAAACAAAATATTGTAGACTTTCTATCAGAGAGTCTTTTAGATATCTTGATATGCAGTTTCCTCAAATAGTTTGGCCGACAAATAGCCTCCTGATCTGAATTTTGCCTTAGTAAATACGACAGAAAGATAAATTAAAAGAAAGTTTACGAGATATACAAGATATTCTAAGAAGCAATTTCTATATTTTAAATGATATTCATATTGGGTATTGATTTTATGCATCTTTAAAGGAATCAACTAATACTTCGTAACCAAATCAAGTGAATCAATTTCTTGACGAAAGCAAAATACATACATATATATTACAAGTGTAATCATGAAACTGCATATCTGGATGTTTTTAAAGATCTTTATAATTTTCAAATATTAACATAGTTTTATTTGTAGATGTTGATCCTTAAGGCTGTGTAAATTCCATAGAATGTATCCATAGCTGTTAAATCCTCTACCCAGAAAACGAGACAAAAATTCTTTTGACGAGGTTATAAATAATTCCACAGTTTCATCACAAAATTTTACTTCGGAAGTTAAAGTGTTAAGAACGACGTAATACCTGGTTGATGAGTATTTCAATTTTTATTCCTAAAATAATCAAGCAACAGCAATAGAAAATTTATCAGTGAAAATAATCATACATATTAAATCATCCTTTATATTTAGCAAAAGGCATTCGAGTTGTTTCTTTCTTTTAACCCCTTTTCTACTGCATTATGATTTTTACTGCAAATTTTTTCAAAAAATATTTTTTTTGAATCACTTTACTGAAAAAAAAAGTTAAGGAATACATTTAAATAAAATACTCAAACGTTCGGAAATTTAATCGGTAAGAGCTAATTAATTAAATGAATACTTTAAAGTACTGTCAGTCCACAAAGGTCTCAAATATTCTCATAATACGAAAAGACCGATTGACTTTTTTAACGTATTTTTAACTCTTAAAAATGCTAGATAACCAGAGAACACTAATATTTTACAGTACAAAATATTTATTTTTAAAGAATATTGAAATTTAAAATTTATTTAGTTTTTATACACAAGTTTAATTTTGATGATTTTCAAAGAAACAGTTTTTTTTTCAGTAATACATTGAAATTCATTACACGTTGTGCATTTTGAGTGAGGTTTCAATTGAATGTTTTTTAAAGCACTGCATCCTGGAGTACAAAAGGCTGTATTTTCTTAACATGAACTACTGCACCTTGAGTTCAGTCTCTTGGTCGTCATCCTAAGAATCGAACGAAAATTCCAGCAGATCATTTGCCAGGACTTCTTCATCTGAAAAACCATCTGTTAGGGCATCATTGATTTCCGATATTAGGTTCTGTAATAAATGCAAAGCCTCTTGAAGACAGGGTTTCTTTTTTTGCCGACATTCTTAGAAAAGGAAATAATAATAATAATAGCACCTTGAAAATCTCCTATTATTGTTAAATCTCAGTTACACATAAAGAAATTAAAAATGTTTTTAATTTTTGAAATAAGAACAGATTTTTCATTTAAAGTGTGGCAAAAAATACAAGCTCAGATTCAAAATTTTTTGATAACGTTAATATAAAACAATAAAAAAAGAAAAATAAATAAGTTATGCTAAAAGAAATGCCAAAAAAAAAAAAAGTGTAAGTCTATTGCACTACAGTAATGACTCTACAATACAACAAAAAACAACAATCCACACGGACGGAAAAAACAAAGTTCTTGTTCCAACACCCAGTGTGCAGGGTGGATCCTAGCAGATGTGCATCGGACGTGGGCGGCCAAAGCAAGGGATGGCCGCAGGCCACAAATAATTCTATAAATCAAGCAAATTTTTGTATGAATTTCTCAAAATAAAACTTATAAAATGTTGAATTTTGAATAGTGATTGAAAAATCTAAACAATTTCTGGTTTCCCAATAACACAGCATAGTTTAAGGGAAAAAAAAATGTTAGTGCACAGTCTGTTGGTCCTCATTGTCCATCAATGTCTACTTTTAAACAAATTCGTCATTTTTTATATCAAAATTTGTGGCAGAGTGAGCAATACTGCAACACAAAAGGTTTTTTTTTTTTTTGCTTATCAATAGCACAGGCAGCGAGCGCGAGCTGTGGATTGATACTTTACAAGAACGTCTCAAAAAGGCTTTTTGCAAAAGTTTTGCTTTACGAAGATAACTAATATTGTTAATAATGCCTATGATATAGGAGCGTTTAAATTCAATTTGCATTTTGGGAAATTAAAAGTTTCCATTTTAATAACCTCACAATTTAAAAAATCAAAATAGAGAAAAAAGATAACTTGTGTGTCTCTCTTGTTTTACATCGCTTATAAACAATGAATCTCCCTTTTTAGTGTAAGTGTTATACCTCTATTATATAAAAAGTAGTTTTTAGCGCGTTTTTCACGAAGTGGAACAAAAGCGCTATTAGGACGCAAATTTCGTCTTCGTTCCATATTTTGTCGTACCTTTTTCTCAGCCAATAAGCAACCAATTGACCTCGGGTTTTTGGCATTTGGTCGCATTTGTGCCCTAGATGAGCCGAATCATATTTAAATTTTCCCGAATTTTCCAAAGTTCATTAGTTGCATTATTGTAAAATACAACATGTGAAAAACGCGCTAAAATTACTTGGCCATGCTTGTGATTTTGTTTGGTATCTAGTAAGTTAAAAAGAAATCTAGCAGCTTCTTTTGATTAAGCCAGGAATTATCAAAGAGTGGTACGGGAACGTGATAAATCTACGTGAGGGGCGCGAGTAAATCAAAAAATCGAAAATTGTAGATTTAAAAAAAAAATTATTTGAAAGTAATTCGAGAAGTTGGCCGAAACTCTTTATTTTGTATTATGTTGTAGGTAATTAATGATATTTTAGAACTATATTATATGAGATTTTTTTTTTTGAATAAAAAGCCCTAAATATAGCAAGATGCCATATAATTAAATAGGTGAATCAAGAAATTCACAACTACAGTCATGATTATCTTTTAATAAAGAAAAACATTAAAAGCTAATCATGATCTATACATATCTGTCCGCTTAGATCAGGGGTGGACAACCTTTTTGGAAAGAGTGCCACTATATCTGATAAAAAAAAAATTATGCGTGCTACATCCAACTTTCCCAACAAGCAAAAAACATGAAAAGGGGGGAAAATGTTACTTGTAAGCTTATTTTGAGATTTTTTTACGCAAATAGCATATTTTTTTGATACAAGCCTAAGTAGTGGAAATTTTAAAAAATATATAATAAATAAGACAAAGTACAAACTTAGGTTTTACTGTTAATAAACTTTTTACACTTTCAAATCTGTTCAGTAAGGTATGAAATAAAAATGACTAACTTGAAACATTTAATTCTAAATTAGTATTAAAATGTCAGCACTGACTATAAATTTGGCTTTTAAACTTATAGGTCTTTGACACATCATCTATGTTAAACTTAACTCAGTGGTGCAACAGCCCATGAGGGTCAAGGTCTACTGTTTCCATATCAGTATACGTGACCTTGGAGTCCTGAAGTGCATGAGCAGATGTTCCGGTCAGGTGGTTAGTCTGACGCGAACCCCCAGTGTTAAAATCCCTATTAAGCTTGGTATACTCCTTTATCGACCCATTGAAGGGGTGAAAGGCTGAGCAGACCTTGCCTAGCTCGGGGATTGAAACTCGGACCTGTGGCGAGGAAGCGTGACTCACTAACACTCAGCCATAGGGCTTCCCTCAATATTAAGATTAGCTCTTAAAGATGCAAGCAAAATTAAGTTAATTTAGGTGCATATCAGCTAGTTTTGAGTAATATTTTGATTTTATGTTCGTAATAGAAAATATTTATTTACACACATATGTTGTGTGATCCAAGCTTAAAGGGGTTTTTCCTAAGATATTCGCATTTCCATAAAATTGTTATTTATTACTATTCTTTCACAATTTTTAATTTTTCAATAAGTCTTCGCGTGCCACAGTTGCAACTCCACCGTGCCACATTGTGGCACGCATGCCGCGGGTTGGCCACTACTGGCTTAGATGAATACTCCATCTCCTAGTTCAAGAGTAATTTCATATCAGCTAATCTACTTAGACCAGACATTCAAACACGTGTCCCTCCAATGCAAAAGTTGCACCCTGACGTGATCTTTTTAAAAAAAATTAAATATCAATCTTTCAAATATTTTTTTATTATTAAAAATTATTTGACGCAATTTTTTTTAAAATTTGCATCAAATTTTTTTATTACTTATTCTTGTCTGAAAGAAATCATATTTGATTATAAAAATACCCTTTAAATTAAAGATTAGCTTTTTATATTTTATTAAAATATTTCATTTATTTTTATAGGGCCGTGGGTAGCCTAGTGGTTAGAGCATCGGACTCCAGACTGGAGGGCCTGGGTTCAATGCTCGATGCCACTAAATACCACCGAGTATAGACGGAGTACGTGCTCGTTAAATCAGTGGGTCCGAAAGTCTTGTGGACGGTCGCAGCAGAAACCACGAGTGCAGGGGGCTGGAGAATATTTCCCTCCCTTTCAGCTCCAAGCCAAAATTGTGGAGGGGGAGATAAAAGGTTTCGCCATCTATCGTTAAGAAGTCCAACCTGTATCACGGGTAAATTCAACTTTCATTCCTTCCCTGCGGAAAGGACACGACAGCAACAACATTTATTTTTATTATACGAAATTAATTTTTATGAACTTCTTAAGTACATTTAAGTATATTTTTGGCTGTAAATGACATTTAATCTTATGGATTACAAAAACAGTTATTCTACAACACAGCAAAGAGAGAGAGAGAGAGGAACTTCTCAATGGACTGTATGAACTGTTTTTCTCGCACAATATAATGTAATTACACTAAAATACGTGTGGTTGTCACCCATTTACGATCCATTATCAGCCTCCTAAGCTGCTCTTATCTCCTATATCCCTTAAAACCCCACTCTAGAATTGTAAAGGAGAGTGTAAACATCTTAAGACAACAGATAGCATCACAATTTATCGTATGTGCGATATATATTCCTCTTTCTGCTTCTGTCTTTGGAGTGTCTAATTAGCTAAGACGAATCACAAGAGACGTCATATATATATATATATATATATATTAAAAAATTATTTAATAAAAAAATTCAACTATAACAAGTAAGAAGAGATCAATTGAAGAACATCGGAATTTTTAAGAAAAATGAAAACTGCAATATTTTAGTGATCAAAACAATAATAAAATAGTATGCCTGATTTGTAAAAACTATTTCAGTTTCTAAGGAATAAGATACTAAAAGGCACTAAGACACAAACCATAGGAATTTTTTAAATATTTGTCGATTCGGCAACAGCACTTGTAGAGATTTAGGCATTGATCCCGATTTTTTTCCATCTCGAAGCTCAGCAAAGGTTCTTTTATCTGATTACGAGGACAGTAATGAACCAGTTTCAAATCCCTTCCAGAAAATGAAGACTGCTTTCTAATTTGCAATTCTTGATCACGAAGTCTCTTCGATAAATGAAAGATATACCATATTATCTGAGTGCTATGCAACATTCTGTTTTCTGTTTGAGTTTCACAATATTTCTAACGATGGAAGATTTCATTGATTTAGATTTTAAGTTACAGGTATAGGAGGAAGGGAGTATTGAGAAAGATATAGACTCAGTACAAAACTCTGGAATGAAATAACTTCACTCAAAGATATTCTTCCTGGTAAAAAACAGCAAATTGAGATAGTGAAAATTATAGTCAAAAATGATTTCATTCCCTGTTTTCCAAATGCTGCTCTAGTATTAAGAATTGTTTTAATCTTACCTGTTTATGTGGCTTTAAGTGCAAAAATTTTAAAAATACTTGAGAAATAATATTATACTGAAAAAGTTTCAGATTTGACCATCATCTCATATGAGTCCAAAATCTCTGAAAAAATTGATTTCATTGAAATTATTGACAAATTTAGTTCCTAGAAGACAGAAAATATATCTTATGTTAATTATAAGTTAGATTTTACAGAAGAACTTCTTTACACTGGTGTTCAAAATTAAGAAAATTTGCCCTATTTTGTCGAATATTAAGAAATAAAAATGAATGGAATCTAAAAATACAGCTTCAAAACAAAGATGTAAATCTTGTACGTTGAATTTGTAAGCATATATGCGTTTGTGTAAGTGGAGTTACTAGAGGAAAAGGAATTATTAACGCGCTTTCCAAAACATGCATTTCGTTCACTAGCACACATCTCCAAATTTCTTGGTGTTTTATCAGCAATTGGATAAAAATTCACAAAGTAAAAATGATTTACTACCAACGTGTGCGTTTAGATGACGGAATGAGGAGGCTTATTGTAGGTGGACTAGCAGCACAGCAGTCTCAAATCCAGATTTGCAGAGAATACATTTTAACGCTAAAAATATCATGTTCAACTTATGGAAACAGTTTCAAAATACCGGATCCGTTGACAGATTGCATGGTCAAGGTTGTTCAAGAGCCGCGCAAACCATAGAAGCTTGCCTTTTGTTCATAATAGCGAGGCCAACAGGGATGCTACAGCTTCTCAACTATCTCGTCAGTTGTATGCTACCACAGGAACCCAAGTTTCAAGGGAGACAGTTTCTAGAAGACTTCAGGAAAAAGAGTTGCAAGAAGACCTGTTGTTTTTGTTCCATCAGTTCTGCGAACAGAAGAGTCTGTTTAAATTGAAAATGAGTTCTTAGAGGTTGGAGCATGGATTGATGGGTGTGACCGTTCTTTTCACTTAGCAGTCTGGTTAGCAGTCAAGCCGCAAGTCCCCTTGTGAGGTTGGAGGAAGTAGAAAAGGGGTAGGATTTCTCTGAGCACTCCCCAGGATTTTCTTCCTCAAAATTGGAGTGGAATCGAGTAAAATCGTACTGTCACTAGCAGTGGCGTACACAAGGGGGGTGTCCTGGTAGTCCAGACCCCCCCCCAAACACTTGATTTTTCCCGATTGATTATAATTATATGCATATAGTACGTAAAAATTGATTAAGTATTTGTTTTTAATAACTAATTTTACTAATTAATACAAATTAATTAATTTTGTACTGTTTTTATTTCCCGAAAATTGACAAAATTAAAATAATATGTATTGAAGCATGGTACTAGAACAATGGACTACCGACCTTGGAAACCCCCTTTAAAAAATCCCCGCGTGCGCTACTGGTCACTTGATTGGTGCTCAAAGCTAAGGCTAGCAACAAGGCGTAAGAATCTATAATCTGATGATATTGTCGATTAGGTGGCATAAGAGTAATAACAACACGTGTAGTGTTCGCTAACATATTTATTTATATAATTCTTATAGTATACTTAAATATACTTCTTAGTTGAGTTTTAGTATTTGTTATATATATATGTAACAGAGAGGGTGGTGTCTAGGGGTATGTTGAATGAAAGAGAGATGTTAAAGTTTAAGGATATTTAATGACATCTACAGGTTGTTAAATCTGACTAGGCGCGCGCTGCTGGGAGAAAAGTAGGTCTATTCCTTCTCCCCCTTACAT
>BMAO01034055.1:0-18623 GCA_019973975.1 Trichonephila clavata
TATCCGGCGAATAAACAGGCCAAGGAAGAAGTTGCATGTGTTGGGCTAAACAGGTCTCGAACAGTCTTTGCAACATGCGGGCGTGCATTATCCTGCTGAAAGATAGCTCCAGGGATGCCTTCAAGGAAGGGAACGACTTCGGTCTGTTGCACTTCACCGACGTACCTGTTACTATGGAGATTACCCACAATTCAAAGCAAATTGGATCATCCATGATACGAAATCGCACCCCAATCCATAACTCCGGGTGTTAGGCCACTATGTCGTTCGATAACGCATTCTGGAAGGCAGCGTTCACTGGCTTAGCGTCTAACACGAATGTGGCCATCATGGTCCCACAAATTGAAGCGTGATTCCATCTGAAAAGACAACTTGTACCAATCAGCTTGCCAGGTTCTGTGCTCATGAGCCCATTGCAGACGAGCCGTCGATGGTTTGCCGTTAGGGCGATCCTGTATAAAGGTACCCTTGCACGCAATCCACGGTGCAGCAGACGTCAACGAATTGACGAAGCAGACATTAGTACACCTCAAGCAGTAGACCAATGTGCTGCTGAATTCCTGGGGGAAGCTATAAGGTCATTCAGCGCCATGCGGAGCAGGTGTCGATCTCGCGTGCTGACGTCACCTTCCGTCGTCCACTGCCAGTTCTTCGAGTTGTTCAGTGCTCGTCGGTCGACTGCTTTCAAACTTGCATCACTGTGGAAATGTTCTGCTGCATATGAGCTTCTATTGCGCGATAGGAAAATCCTCCTTCTCGAAGGCTGATAATTCTTAACTTAAATGATAACTTAAATGAACAATTAAATTTATGTTTGTTCCAAAAAAACTTGTGGGCATTATCTAAAGGGAGTTTTTTTGGTACATTTTCCCTCCTAGCCATAAATCTGTTTAGAGCTGATATAAGAACCTCCGAAAAATGAAATAAACTGACTCAAGTTAGCTGGATTTCTACAATTGAACAGAAACTCGGAAAGAAAAGTTAGCACTCGAACAGATAGTTAGCAAATCTATTACTAAAAGAAAGTAAGTAATCAAAAAATGTTGAGTTAAAATTTAGTCAATACAAACATTTTTTTAAGTCCTTTGATTTCAGTTCAGGCAAATATCCTTTTCCATTTAGTTCCGGATACTCAGAAACAGTTTTCATGAGTTCATCACATTTTAGGAATTCTGGTCCATTTCACTACTTGTTAGAAATAAGCGAGTCGTCACTAAGTTCTGTAGACAAGAAATTTGATGGATTGTCTTCTGATGAGCAATGAAACCAAGAATCCGGATCCGTTAACGTGGTATAATCTCCTGCACTCTATTAGCCAAATTGTTTCCTTCTTTTTGAAGAGACTTTAATCCAGAATAGAGCTATTTTAGAATCTGTCCAATAAAACATTTTACACTTCTTTTTCTGGTGGATGATTTCTTGCACTTTGAATTCAAACGAATAGCCGCTAAATCCAGCAGGAGCTCAAGTCGAGGTAAGGTAATTAACTGCCTGTGAGAGTGGTACAGTGGTGTCACTCTCGTTTTTGAAGTGATGAAATAAGCCAGCACTTTGTTTTGTCTTTTCACTTTCACGTACGCTGGTGCTTTCTAGTCTAGTTTAGAGGCATTGCAAAATGTATGTATTTCAGCGAGATCACACATATTTTATGAGTAGAATCGAAAACTAATCTTGGAATCCTAAGTTGATATAAGAAGCAAAACTCTTTACACCATTTCACAACCACTTTTCTTCTAACTTTGGAGGTAAATTTCAGCCCAAGTGATTTTTTAAAAATCCCAAGTACTTGTATGATGCGTTTTATTTTTATATGAAAGGGAAATTAATGCAAGGGGTTTAAATGTCTTCCATGTAGTTTGTAAAAAGAATCTTTTAGAATTTCGTTTGTCGAAATGGATGCTAGCAAATCTTTAGAATCCAAAGTGTCAGAAAATCCTCAAGGGTTTTCCAAGCCATACCCAATATCTTTGTCTTGTTTTTTCCCAAACTGAAGGATGTATCAACAGGATACGTGTCAAAACCTTCTGCTGCCCATTGAGCCATTAATGTGGTAGCGTTGCTGATCCATTGTCTCATCTTTATTCCTGCTTCCTTCATGAAGTTCTTAGCGTGACGCGACACAGAAAGAACTTCTCTCTCTCGCTCTCTATTATTTGATCTGTAATCCAATCATCAACTAGAAACACTTGCTAGAAAAAGTCTGCGTTCACGTACTATTGCTTACACAAACAACGAATAAAAATTTAAAAACTAGAATTTGATTTTTTTTTAAAAGTTTTATTTTGTTTATTTCATTTCAAGAATTGAGAATAACAAAAGTAAATTCGGTTTGCTTTTAAGCTTTTAAAATAAAGATATAGGTTTGTGGAGATATACTAACAAAAATCAAGTAGAAAAAGTCAGCATTTATTGTTTTTAGTAGTAAACTATAAAAATAATTTACAAAAGGAATAATGAGCTATTTCATAGCTAGCTGGAGCACCCCGTCTTTTGAGAACGACCTGGTCGTTTTGGCATTTAATCTCCCATTGAGGCTCCAATATGTGTTCTATAGGATTCAAATCAGGGGAATGCGGGGGCGTGTGCAGTTGATTTGGACCATTATATAAGAACCACAAAGCTTTATAATCTCAGCTGTTTTCTTAGGAGAGTTGTCGTGTTGGTAACGAAACGGTGATACTAGTCCGAGTTTGGTGGCACTTTCCTTTAATTTTTTTAGGATATCAAGGTAATCATATTTCTTAATAATTGATTTCCATATACTCCAACTTGCCAACACCATTCTTCGCCATGCACCCCCACACCATGACTCCACTACCATCATGCTTTACCGTTGGTACTATATACTCTTTTTGAAGCGTTGTGCAAGGTTTAATTCATACCAATTTAAGAACCTTTTATGCTTAAAATACAAGTTTACTCTCATCGGAGAATATCTCAGTCCTCCAGAACTCCGGGGGCTTGTGTATATGATCTTTTGCAAAAGCTATCCGCTTAAGCCAGTTGATAATTAAAATGTAAGTCTTTCTGCGAGCCATTCGACTACGGTATGCGGCCTTTTAAAGATTTTTCTTGCAGTATACTTACAAATGTTTTTGTTAAACTTCTCGCGAATGTCTGTTGCCATTTGAGTTGCAGTCAAAAGCGGATTTTTTCCATTAAGTATATCATACTTTTTTTCTCTGATTGTGAATTTAGGTGGGCGAGGTTTGGATGTGTAAACTCCTGTAGTTTTTAAGTTATTAACAACACGCTGGATAGATGAACACTACCGTCCAACGGATCTGGCTATATCTCGACGACTTTTTCTATCTTTCCGCATTTTCACAATGGTTTTACGCTCCCTGATACTAGTTACCTTCCTTTTATTTTCCATGTCCATGAATTGATTCGTATCTCACAAAAATTGAAAAATTATTGCGTCACGACCTTCTTAAGCTACTTTACTGGATAACTGAATGCAAAAACTCAGTTAACTTATAAAGCCTGTTGATAAAAAATCCAGGAATCAAGAATTTCAAATAGTGAAAAAATTCTTTTTCTACCTACTATTTGTGCGCCTTGCTACAAAACTCCCGTTATCTTACGTAGTTTTAAATGAAAATTAGCGAATTCTTTCATGCTGAATATTTAAATAATAGTGAACAAAGTCATTTAATTTTTTTTTAGAAAAAAAATAATATTTCTATTAAATTTTGCGTTTACTGTATGTTTCGTTATGGGTGAACACAGAATTTTCTAAAAAGTATACATGACAGAATCTAGATGTTGTACATTTATGGAAGAATTCTGTTATATTTTTCAATGTGATGTTTGACTGTAGCTCTTAGTAGAAATAGACTAGAATTAAATCCAAAACTGCACCTGTTGAATGGTAAACTTGTAGTGTGGGCCTTTTCTCTACACATAAATTATTATCTGTCCACAAAAATAGTACAAAGTTTTCACGTTTATCTGCCAAGAAAATTGGAAAAAACGCCTGACGATTATCAAATGGTTCAACGATTCGGCATAGCCTAAAATTAATTAACACATCTAAAAGTTTAAGATTCAAATTAGGACCAGGCTACAAGCAACCGTTCAGTGCCAGTTCGTTAACCTGGTGTGAAGCAGCATCACAAAACAATACGGGTAGCAGTAGTAACAGGTTAGTGAGGTAAGTAATACATTGGTTTGTGTTCACGTATCTCGCCACATTTTCGACCTTTACTAAATATTACTTTCATTCAAATAATCCTGAAATGTTTCTTTGTATTATGTGTAAAATGTTTGATCTATTTGTAACCTTTGCCATACATTCTGGAATTGTTGATTTGACCCAGAAAAATTATCTGACAATTCATTTCAATGTTTTCGAAAAGTAATTCCATTATATTCCGATTATTATTATATCGTAAGGTTTCTTTAAAAACATTCATAACTTGGTCATCTTCAGGGTAGTAAGGGTCGTCTTCAGTGGCGTAACGGTAGCTGAAGAGAGCTGACGAGACATGTCTGAGAAACCATGGGTTGAGAAAAACACTGATTTTTTATGGTTTTTTCGCAGACGCAGTTCACATAGTTTATGCAAACAAACAAGATCTAACTGTTTATCGGGTTTTAAATATAAGAATTTTTTTAATCAAAACACCGGATGTAAAATTTTTTCTTTACAAATTACGCAACTCTTGTTTTCAACAGTTGGATTCGTTGAATGAGTGAGTGACTATTTACGTCGCACGGTTCTGCAACTCGAGGGCTTTTGGTGACAGACCTCGTCACTTTGAACCATAGTCAAGTGACGAGGACGACACTTGAGCTGGCAGACCCCTCTCCTTTCTTCCACACCTCACCAACGGGAGGACGTTTGAGCTATCGACAGATTTGACGTGCATCGCTCCCCTTCACGGCGGATCTTCAGCGATACTGGGGTCGAACTGATGACACGCCGGCCACGAGTCCTTTACCTAGACCACTAGGCTAACGCGGCCATTTAATGCGTTGAAAGTATTATATTTGTTTTGAAGGATAGATTAGGTCTATTTCATCATTGCCTTTACAACTTTTATCTACGAATAAAAGATTTGTTTCGCGTTGGGGGCATGCGATGAAGAAATACGGTGAAAATCGCTTAACACGCAACTGAAGGGACTGAAATATTTTTTCGTGTTAAAAGAAATTCATGTAAAAAGGTTATTACAAAAAAAACCCCACATATCAACAAAATTAAGTTTATTAGAGTATACTTAAATTACATTGATATGTATATATGCTTATATTTAATGAAAATCAAAAAAACAAACAAAAAACATTCACAAGATTCTAAAGAAATTTAATACAAAATTTTCAAATTTTTCGAAAAGATAAATATTTATTAAGTATTTTGAAAATAATCTGATATTCTTCTTTTCTTTACTATTTTAGCATCAAATTTTCAACAAATTTTTCGGTATAGTCCATAGTTTATTCATTTCACCATTGGAATGTGCGTCTCAATAACCGTGCATACTTTTCATGCCATTTCACATTTCGGATGATGTCGGAAATGAAGCTGCAATACATTCATTTTATTTTCATCGTCGGGATCTGCATGAATGATATTTTTTGAGCCGAAATGTCTTTGTGTGCAGAAAATCGAACTGTACGCACATTATCATCATCTACTGCAATGACTTCTTTCGATTATACAATAGGACAGTACAATCCAGCTGGTGTTTTGGGCATTTTCTTCATTCCCAGAAGAGAAATCTTTTCGTGTAAAGCGATTTTCGTTTCCTGTTAAGGGAAAAAATACAAACTAGTTTATATTAATTTTTGGATTAATTCGTATATTAACCCATACTCCGTCTAAGGCGTGCTCGCGTTAAATTTAATTTCACTGTATAGGATTTCATTATTCAAGATACATGACTTTTCCTTCACAAGAAACAACTAAAACATTTTTTAGCAAATTTTTTCTTTCAAGATAGAGATGATATTCCAATTTTTTTAATTTTATGAAATATACGGAAATAAAAAATAAAAATTTTCAAACTTAACAACATAAAAATACTAAATTTTTTTTTAAAATAAGAACCTACTACAACAAAAAGAAATCTGCTGAAATACTGAGAAAGATTTCAGTATTTTTATAAACCTTTCTTTTTGTTTACACATTTTATTTTCGATATGCTAATAGGCCCTTTCGATTACGTTACAAGTAAACAAAAAAGACGCTCTTTTTTCACTCTTGAGACGACTGTCAATGTTTCAAAATTATGAAGTTCGCCGCAAAAAGCCCTCGAGTAGCTGAATGTGTGACATAAATATTTACTCATTCACCATCGAGACGATAAGAAAGAAATTAAATGGAAAAAATCATAAAAATTTATCAAATTTCCTTCAAGTCCTTAATTTTCTTCATAAATAGAGAGAATGAATATTAATACCAAGAAAAAAATTTTAAAGAAGAAATATTTTGTTTTAAATAAATTTTCAAATCACACATTTACAAAAGGTTTGCATCTCCGTCACATCGGAAAAAACTACAATAACCTTGATGCTACCAAGTTTTGAGAGTCGAACGCATTTTGAACTTTATATATGATTTTCCTGCCAGTAATTCATTGATTTTTAACTTATTTTACAATTTTTCATTCTTCCAGTACAATTTTAATGAATTATAGTTATACAGTTATTTTAAAATTGGTATAGTACAAAATACAGGCATTTTTATTCCAGGTTTAAGGAATACTTTATAAAATTTGAAAGTTTTTTATATTCTATTTGAAAATAATTGAAACTTTTAATTCAGATGAACGTTCTACTCCAGTTCTTAACTTGAGTTTTCGATCCCTTTTACATTTTATCTTTTCCCCCTGCATAATCAGTTGCATCACTATCCTGCATATTTTTACCCTTGTACTTATTCCTAAATCGTGATTCTGTTCAAAATCAAATTTTCCTATTTTGCATTGCTTTTATTAAAACGTGTAATAAGAAAATCATACAAATAAAATAGTTTTTGTAATCTTTTAAGCGTAACATAGAATGGTATCAGAAAATATTAGAAACAATTCCATGAAAATAATCTTAATTCGGTTTTAAGTGTGCTTTTCGTATTTCACAAATGAAGGTTTTAAGTCGGAGTCAGTCTGCATAAATTTATGTTTTCTTCCCGTTATAAAAGACGGTATTCTTAACTTAAATATTCTTTCTGACGTTGATTTTGGGTTATAATGATCAAATTTATCAAGATAAAATCCAGTTCACAATGTTCCTGAAACTCTTTTACTATCTAATTATATTTTTACTGAAATAAACTTAGTGACCTCATAAAAATATCTGTAAGTTATAAAAATAAGCCTTTAATTGCATCTGTAAAAAATGTACGTTTATTGTTGAATAAAAACTCAATAAGGGAGAGTTTGTTCCCCGGGGGACCGATGTATGAGTATTAGCCCCTGGGGTGGGTTTGTTTATTCTAAGCATTCCCTCAACAGTCCTGTTGCATCAGTGGGAGCGTTAACAAAAGCTCCAATAAGCCCAATTGAAATACACTGAAACCAGGATCGTAAATTTGGTCTAAATTAGAACTTATATAAAAAATTTCATTGCTTTTAAACCAAATTCCACCAGACCACTTAAAGTGTATTTATACATTTTATTTTTAAATAGCGCTATTATTGAAGATTAATATTTTACAGTTACACTTGATACTAATCCAATTAAATTTCAAGGGAAAAAAAGATTATACAGTGGGTAAAAAAAGTATTTGCACGCCTACATTTTTGTTTGCAATTCATAAAAAGAAGCATTAAGAAATAAAAAAAATTGGTATTGCCAAATCAGAATAAGTTTAATCATCCAAAACAAACAGAAAAGTTACAATAATATAAATAACAATGCTTTTTTGTAACAAAATTAAAATATCTCGTGTCAAAAAAGTATTTGCACACCTACATGAATACAAAAGAAATAAAATATTTAAGCAAATTTCAAATAGCTAATATTTAGTATGCATTCCTTTAGCATCTATTACTGCTTGTAATCTTGCTGGCATTGATTTAATTAAATTTTCTGTAACAATAGGGTCAGTATTCGACCACTCTTCAATAAGGGATTGTTTAAGGGCAGAGATTTGCTTGAAATCTTCCTTTTTCTTATTTTTAAATCCACAGAATTCCACAAATTTTCCAAAGGATTTAAGTCTGGTGATTGTGGTGGAGTGGCAAGTTTTCTGGATACATGATAAAGCAACCACATGCATGTTATACCGGCAGTGTGCTTGGGATCATTGTCTTGCGGAAAATAGTACGAATTACTGATACCCAATTTTATTGCACTTTGTGGCAAGTTATCTCGCAACACATCAATATAGGTTCGAGCTGTCATATTCCCATCAATGAAACACAAATTACCAACTCCTTTGCTAGCCATGCACCCCCAAATCATAACAGAACCTCCTCCATGATTAACTGTAGGTAACACACGTTTTTGGTATGAAAAGCAGTATAAGGTTTTCTCCAAACTAATTTCCTGCCATCTGATTTAAAGATATTGAACTTACTCTCGTCGGAGAATATGACATTTTTCCAGAAATCAATTGGCTTATTGATATATTCCTTAGCGATTTCAAGTCTCTTCAGTCTATTTCGTTCAGTTATGAGAGGTTTTTTCCTTGGAGATCTCCCATAAATTTGTGCATCATACAGGACATTTCGAACACTTTGGGCACAGATTTGAACTCCAGATGTTGAAGCGACATCATTGGCTAATGTAATTGCACTAACAAATGGGTTTTTCGATGCTTCTCTTATGATTTTTCGCTTAATTTGCAGTGAAAGTTTTTTTGTGCATCCAGAGCGCAAGTTATTTGATGTAGATCCTCTTTCTTTATGACGTTTTATAACATACCGAACAGTAGAGAAGCAAACATTTACTTTTTTACCTATTTCTTGATAACTTAGGTCATTTTCACGTAGAGAAACTATTTTTTCTCGCAACGAAATTGGCAATTCAGATTTCTTAGGTGCCATAACAATTTGAAATCGACAATCAACTGATAAAGTTTCGACAATACCTCCTTTTATAGTAGTCTTACGTATGTTAATTTACTGCGGGATGACTGTCAAATATAATTAGCAAAAAAATGCAAATTTGCTAAAGTTGAGTTGAGTGTGCAAATACTTTTTTGACATAAGATATTCTAATATTGTTGCAAAAAATGTTTTTTATTAATATTATTGTATTTTTTGTAATTAGTTTAAATGAATATGCTTATTTTATTTTTTAAATGCCAATTTTTGTATTTCTTAATGCATTTTCTTATAAATTGTGAACAAAAATGTATGTGTGCAAATACTTTTTGTACCCACTGTATATGTGCCGAAAGTAATCTCTGAAAATTAAGTTACATTTTCTACTTTATCTTTTATTGTTCGTTTATTTTTTTAAATACTGTTAAAGTTTTGTAAAATGTTCTGGGAATTACTCAATAAAAACAGTACACGTAACAAGATAATTCCTATTTACTTAGAACTAAAACAATTATGTCTTGAGTATGAATTGGAGTACGTGGATGCATGTGGAATTGCAACAACTCTAGGGAGAAAAGGCTCTTTTAAAAAAATCTTTAATCACGTTATAAGATAAATAATAATCTAAATTACAATAATAGAGTAATCTTGTTGTAAAATGTCCGATGACAATTTTCTCAGTAAAAGTCGTCTCCCCCGCGTTCGCAAAGTAATATAATCCATTAGACTGCTTATTTGACTAAACATCCGAAGATATTTTTCGCACCTAAACGATTTTTTTCCGTGTGACAACGTTTATGTTTAATAAGAGTACTTTTATTACTAAATGCCTTATGACATATTTCACACTCAAATGGCTTTTCTCCTGCGTGAGTGCGTTTATGTCTAATAAGATTACATTTTTCACTAAATGTCCTATGACATACTTCACACTCAAATGGCTTTTCTCCTGTGTGAGTGCGTTCATGATTAATAAGATTATTTTTTTGACTAAAGGTCTTATGACATACTTCACACTCAAATGGCTTTTCTCCTGTGTGAGTGCGTTGGTGTCTAATAAGAGTACATTTTTCACTAAATGTCCTAAGACAAACTTCACACTCAAATGGCTTTTCTCCTGTGTGAGTGCGTTTATGTCTAATAAGAGTATCTTTTACACTAAATGTCCTATGACATACTTCACACTCAAATGACTTTTCTCCTGTGTGAGTGCGTTCATGATTAATAAGATGAATTGTTTGACTAAATTTCTTATGACATACTTCACACTCAAATGGCTTTTCTCCTGTGTGAGTGCGTTTATGTTTCATAAGATTACTTTTTCCACTAAATGTCCTAAGACAAACTTCACACTCAAATGGCTTTTCTCCTGTGTGAGTGCGTTCGTGATTAATAAGATGAATTGTTTGACTAAAGGTCTTATGACATATTTCACACTCAAATGATTTTTCTCCTATGTGAGTACGTTTATGTCTAGTAAGATTATTATTATTGTCCTGAAATATCCTTTGATCTTCTTCACACTCAAATGGCTGTTCTCCTGGGGTCTGGCGTTTATAAATGGAATAAACATTTAAATCCATTTGCAACAAATTATCATTAGAATACTCATTACTTTTAGAAATCTTTGGATATGTTGCCGAGAAATTTTCATCAACATTGGAATAGTCGGAAGGGGCCCATTCATCTAATCTAATGTCACATGGATTACTGCCATACAAATTATTCTGAATTGCACCGTTGTCATCCTGTATAAGGTTAAAATTAGAGGCACTTTGATGAGGAAATGAATTAAAGGAAAACTCACTTGAAGGCATAACTTGTACACGCACGTTTGTATAATATTCACTGCATCCGAATGCTAGATCAGATATATAACTTAGAGAATTGCATTTCTGTGATTGTTCATGGTGTAATGATATTTCTTCTTGAATAGGAATAATGTCCAGTTCTGATTCATGAGAAGAAATTGGTTTTGTTTTGGCACCGAATTCATGGCTTGTCGTACACTTTAAAAATTCTGATGGAAAATTATAGAATAAAACTTTTTCAGGCAAATTATCGTGTAAATCTCCGAAATATTCACGAGAAATCAATGCTGCATTGCTTTCAGACGTCTGAAGGCATCTTTTATCTGCTGCTGGCCGAAGTGAAGGATCTCCGAGTTTAGGATTCCGAAAGTGATTATCAGAACACGTATTACTAAAATCAAGTTTCCTAATATTTTCTACTGACAACTGGAGAGAACTGTCGTTAAAGTTTCTGTATACACCACCTTCAATCGAAGTATTCGTTGATTCAAATCCAGATTTGATGAGCTTCTGATTTGTAATTGGTTCCTTCGAATTGTAATGTTCTGTTTCTCTCGCAGGCATGTCCAGTTCGTAACATAGAAATTTTTTAAACTGGGTGTTTCTTATTTTTGAGCAGATATGACTTTTACATCGTTGATACCCTGGAAGGTTAATTGACACTCTTCACAGTAAACCGGATCCATTTTAAGGTTAACTCAAGTGGCACATGGAATTTCACAAAATGACTAATTTGAAATGAAAAAAAAATTTTGGTTCCGTATTTCAAGTATTAAAGTCAGAACGGTATGAATTGATGAGATGGAATTGGAAAATCTTTTTTGTATAATAAGTAACATGTAATGATGTATCACTTTTTATTTATTGGTTGATTGATTTTCTTTTGATACATTGTTTTGATTGGTTGATTTATTTTGATACAATAATAATAATAAATCCTTTTTTTATTTTTAATAGTATATGTCTAAAAGTTTATTTCTTTGTAGCCCGTTTGATAGTTTTTAAAAAAGAGTATATTGAAATTATTTAGATTTTGAAATAACCAGTACGTATTCGGGGACATTGTATTATCTGAAGCTGAATTTTCCGTGCGGTCACTAATAAAAAAAACGTCTTTAGAATAATTCATACTGGTCAGAAGTATGTGCCAAGACGAAAAATTACATCTCATGTTTTATTTAAAAGAAAATGCGAGTGCTCTGATTCTGTTCATTTTAAAAGTGATCTTGTAATTCCATGAATAATTCATTTTAAGGAATGGAAATTCTGTTCAATATTTGATCTACAAAAAATCTTTTGAAATCCGGAATTTAGCGTAAAAGAGTCTCATTTTCTCTTAAAACTCCTTAAAGAACCTTTAACCACTTTGAAAATAGAATTCTCTAAAACATTTTAAGAAATCAATATAAATTGTTAAGAACGTTTTAAAGCAAATCTCGTCGAAATCTGACAAAAATTACGCTAGTGCCACTAAAAAATGGAAGTGTCAAAAAATACTTTACACTTAGAGAAAAATGTGTAAAGAAATAGATCTTTCGTTAGGTTCTGTTTGGAATTTTTTGATTTGTTATTTGTTTCATCAGTATCTCGCATTTTGAAGCAACATAAGGTCTGTTGATTGGTCTAAAATGAAGCTGCATTGATATTTGATGATGGACTAGATAATCGTCTAGATATTGTGAAAATACCGTTTTTTAAAATAAAATATTTTTCTGTTATTTCTGATTTTCAAGCGTAAATAACTGGAGTGGAAATTGTCTATATCTCTCACAATAAATTAAAAGAAGAAAAGAAAACTTTGAAAACAAGCTTTTATTTAAATGCGCTAAAAAGAATGAAATAAATCTTTCTTTAAAGCTTTTTTTATTATCAACTTATAACGTCATTACACAATTTATATGATATAAAAGCTCATCGCGAGATTAAAGTACTCTTATTTACTTAGTTTGAAATTTTTACAAAAATCAATCAGATCAATTTATTTGTTTATCTGCAGAGGTAAATCTCGCGACAAGCTTTTATATCATATAAATTGTGTACTGACGTTAGAAGTTGATAGTAAAACAAAGTTTTAGAGAAAAATTTAATTTATTCTCTTTAGCGCGTTTAAATAAAAGCTTGTTGATTAATATTTGTGTATTTCTCTATTAAGAAAGATTAATAAATAATATTGATTTATTAATTAAGTAGTCGTTAATCATGAATCCAACATACCCAAATTTAGATAATATGCAAAGGGGAGTTAATAATCATAGGGGTAGTGAGAGACTACGACACTGGCACCCAAACGAAATACCGGAATTAAGAGCAAGTGCAGGATTTAGAGTTTTGCCGGAATTATTTTTTTCGGGTAAAGAAAATGTGTCTGAGTTTATATCTAACATAGATGACAATATAGCCTACTATGAAATACCGGCGAATCTATCATGTGCGTATTTAAAAGGTCATTTAATTGGGAGAGCGTTAGACTGGTTTGACGTGATCGGGTTCGAGTGTGTAAATGAAGAAGCGACTGCATTTGCAACGCTTAAAAAGAAAATGTCAGATAGTTTTCCTGTAATACGGAATAAATCAGAGTTAGAGGCTCAGTTTTTCTCATCGAAACAACGGAGAGGTCAAGCCCCGTCAGACTTTATTTTTCAACTATTAAAAATTCATAAGGCTTTAGATTTGAATTATGATGAAATAAAATTGGTCGATCACATAGTAATGCGTCTAGAACCCCAAATAATGGATTATTTAGAAGTTCGAAACCCCACAACGAAAGCTCAGTTGGTAGAGTTGGTAGACCGGTATGAGGAACGTCATAGCCGCAGGGAAAACCAGGGTTCGAGTAATAATTTTGCTAGACGAAGTTGGGATATGAGTAGGAATCCTGAGGAAAGAAGGAATAATAGAAATTGGAGAGATACTGGGGTCGGAAATAGTCAAAATGATCAAAGAGGACTAGGCAGGGGTGCGAATAATTTTTCTCGTCGTAATTATCAAAATCAAGGATTCGAGGGAGGAAATCGCTACAATCAGCCAAATCAGCGAACAGACCGGTATCAGAACCGTAGGATGGTGGTTAGGAAGGGTCCTAATGATGATTCAGCAAAGCAGAATTGGAGGCGTGTTGATTGCAACAGCGAAAGGCAAAGAAAGGCCAATTTAAACTTCTAAGCGATCGTGTTGCGGGAGGTAAACGATCGCTAGTTAAGTCAAATCCTCCTAATAGAATTAAACTTAATTCATTACGATTATCACCAGTTGATCTTCCGTATGTACCGATTCTATTGCATGATACTTTTTTAAAAGCGCTCTGGGATACAGGTGCGGAAAAGTCATTTATTTCAGAAAAAACATACCGATCATATTTTTCTTTTTGTCCTATTAAGAAATCGTTAGCTTAAGTAGTTACAGCTCTAGGGTCACAATGCAGAAATTTAGGCACAGTTGAGTTAAGAATTAAAATAAGAGAATTTTCGAAGTTGGGGAAATTTCATGTGATTGCTGAGATGCAATATCCATGCATCCTAGGTATTGATTTTATGTCACATGCAAAGATTAGTTTGGACTTTCTTTCTAAATCGTTAATCATTCCGGATTCGCAAATTGAAAAAGTGGCAATTTCGGACGAACCGGTTCAGATAGATTTATCGAACACTAAGTTAAATTCAGAGCACAAACAGAAATTGCAGATTTTGTTTAAGGAATTTCATGGGTTGTTTTCACTTAAGCCTGGTTTGACACATGTGTTTTGTCATGAAATTGACACGGGTGATAATCCTCCTGTTTTTTCGAGGCCTTATCGCTATGACAGGGTCAAACAGGGTATCATTAACTTCCATGTTCAGAAGATGTTGAACGATGGAACAATAGTTCCAACAACATCGCCCTACGCATCTCCAGTTGTTTTATGTCGGAAGAAAAACGGGTTGCCGTTAGATGACCCAGAAGCTTATAGGTTTGCAATAGATTATAGGAAATTAAATGCGATCACGAGATATCCGCGATATCCGCTACCAATAATTGATGATTTGATCACTAATTTTCCCCACACCGAAATTATGTCATCACTTGATTTACGCAGTGGATACTTTCAGATGGCAGTAGACCCCAAAGATATTCATAAGACGGCGTTTGTTACAAAAAATGGTACTTTTGCATTTACTCGCATGCCATTTGGCCTTTCGGGGGCAGCTCCAAATTTTCAAAGGGCAATAGAAATGATTCTTAAGCCAGTTCTCGGGCGTTTTGCCCACTGTTATATGGATGATGTTATTATTTCATCTCCATCTTTTGAACACCATGTAGAACACTTACGAGAAGTATTCAGATTGTTGCAGGAGGCTGGTTTAACGTTGAATTGTGAGAAATGTCATTTCGCGAGGGAACAATTACGTTATTTGGGTTTAGTTATTAATAAAGAAGGAGTTAAAACAGATGAGGAGAAGGTAAAAGCAATTATTGAAATGAAACCTCCGAAAACTGCAAAACAGGTAGCAAAATTTTTAGGAATGACGGGTTGGTATCAAAAGTTTATTAAAAACTACGCAGACATGTGTGAACCCTTATATAAGTTAAAACGAAAAAACTCTAAGTTCCGTTGGTCGGAATCAGCGCAGGAAGCCTTTGATCGCATTAAGAAAGCACTGACAGAAGCTCCAGTGTTACAATTACCAGATTTTTCCCAAGCTTTTGAACTCTATACGGATGGGAGCTCAGTGGGGGTAGGAGCAGTATTGACACAGAATAATAGGCCTATTGCGTTTGCCTCGAGAACTTTAAACCGCGCAGAAAGAAACTATAGTGTGACGGAACGTGAATGTTTAGCTGTCATATGGGCATTAAATAATATCGCACGTATTTCGGATCCTTGCCGGTTTAAAGTGATAACAGACATGCTGCACTTACCAAATTAACGAATGGAAAGAATTTGTCGTCTAGAATGATAAGGTGGACGCTTAAGTTGGCGAATTTTAATGTAGAATGGGAACATCGCCCAGGTACGCAAAATTTAGTGGCTGATATGTTGTCTAGAAACCCGTTAGAAAGTAATGAAGAACCAAAGGTGTCTTGTGCGATGATTAGATCGTTAGTATTATCATCTAGAAAACAGTTGAGAGAGGAACAGAGAAATGATCCGGAGCTAGGTCATATCTTGAGGTTTTTGGAAAATCCGGGCGATAGTTCCATTAATGAGTCAATCTGTAGAAATTGGTCCCGAGACCTTAAATTGATAGACGGATTGCTATATTATGCAAAATATACAACCATAATAGGTGAATTAAGGGTATTTATACCTAAAACATTACGTAAAGATGTTATGCGAGAATTCCATGACTCTCCGATGGCAGGCCATTTAGGCAAAAAGAAAACCTACTTAAAATTAAAAGACGCGTGTTATTTCCCGTACATGAGGAAATACATTTATAAATATGTAGCAACCTGCGACCAATGCCAAAAAGTCAATTATAAAAACGGATTACCAGCTGGTCAATTAATTCCGATAGTAACGAATTTTCCGAATGAAATCGTATCTTTAGATTTGTTAGGCCCATACCCTGCAACTAGTCCAGAACGCTATAGATTTATTTTAGTAATTACAGATAATTTTTCTAAATGGGTTGAAATAGTTCCCTTAAGGAAAGCTTCGGCTAAAGCAATTGCCAATGCATTTTTTGAGAATTATATTTCGCGTTATGGAGCTCCTGTCAAGTTAGTCACCGACAACGGCCCCCAAATGATATTCGAAGTTTTTGAGCAAGTATGTCGCAGGTTGAACATAAAACACGTTAAAACTGTGGTATATCTTCCACAAGCTAATCAAACAGAAAGATTTAATCGTACTCTTTTAAAAATGATTTCGAGTTTTGTCGCGGATAATCACACTAACTGGGACCAATTTCCTGCAAGAGTTCGGATACGCTATTAGGACAGCAGTACATGAGACAACTGGTAAAACACCGGCGGAATTATTTTTAGGTCGAAACTTAATCACCCCTTTTCAAAATTTAGTTATGGTAACTGATGGATCAGATTTAGTTTGTGGGAACATAGAAAGGTTGTTTGAGGAGGCTAGAATTCATACAAAGCGCCAGCACGAGAAGTGGCGAAATATTATAATAAAAAAGAGGCGTGAAAGTAATGTGAAAGTTGATGATCTAGTATTAGTTCAAACTCACCCGTTAAGTTCGGCAAGTAAGAAAATAGTGGGTAAATTTATGCCAAAGTTTGAGGGCCCATATAAAGTTCTGAGTGTAAAAAATAATAATAATTTAGTAATATTAAAATTTGGTAAAAGAATAACTGTTAATGTGGACCAGGTGAGAATTTACCATCAAAGAGAAGACAGTGTTGCCGAGTCGGAAAGTGCCAATAGTAGTGATCATGGTGCAGTGGCATCAGTCAGGTCGGATGATGGGCAGTCGAGATTGGTGCAATCGGAGAATGATGGGGGTTGTCGTAGAGGATCGAAATCAGGAAATTTAGATGGTAATAGAGATATAGTTGCGAATAGACGCGATGGAGTGTAGGTGAGAAGAAAAAAACGTGGGCGAACGGAGTCTGCTGTTTCTTCGGGGGGTGATGTGTATAATTACAGGAAGAAAAAACCGTATTGGACTGAGAGAGAGAAAAGAGGAAGACCAGACTCTTGGAGAGAAAACATACAAAAGAAGTAGAGACCAGAGGCCCAGGTATCCCGAGACAAGAGAAAGTTGTCCTCGTCAATGCCGTCTCGTCCCTCCAGAAAGCGGTATAGAAAGGTGGAAGAAAATAATTCTGAAAGAGCAATTCCAGGACCATCCCACAGATTCAAATACAACAGACCTCATCAGGCAAGGAGCTGTCCATACAACCTTCGGAGCCGACATCGAGTGGACAACAGCCAAGTTCCAAATCTGACAACCCAGAAGAACGCCTCAGCAGGAGCATATCAACTTCAACGGACTCAATGGAAGAGGAGACCCAGAAGGTGGGAGCGCAGAGAGGACAACCCTAGGACAAGGTCATCCAGCACAGAGGCCATGGTTGGAGACAAAGCCTATGCAGATTGGATCTAAAGACTAGCCAGGTTGTATAATTCTAATTTGTTTATTTTGCGTCTGACAGACAGTTCGGAGTATTTTCCATGTGGGCTGGTCTATTTTTTTTTTTTAAATTTCAGTACAAAAATTACTGCGTTTTGTGTATTTTCATATCGGTTGAAAAAGCTTTTGTATTTAATTTTTTTCCAAATTGTGGAAAAACAATTGTTGAATTGCAATTGTTTTGATACACATTAAAGACGAGGCTTTATATGTGAGATTACTTGTATTGTTTGTTGTAATATATTCTATGTAAAAAATGTATATATTTTTGTGTGTAATTATTAAGATGTATAAGTAGTGTCTGGTTTCTGGGCGCCGCGTAATTAGGAATACTAACAAAAAAACATTAACAGCGCAGCGCGATTGATTTGGAATTTTTTGAAAATGAAACCAGATGAAGGTTATTTTGTTATGAAACTATATATATAATATAATGTATGCCATATTTTATGTCAATAAGGAAGTTGTATAAAAGTTCTGTGCATTTAATGTCATGTTTTAGAAAAAATTGACAAGGTTTCCTTTCAGGGCAGCAGTCCCTGAACATAATGATGCGATGAAAACTTTGATGTCATGAAAAGATATTAATGTAAAATTTTATATTTATTAGCACTTAAGTAAAGTGCATGATCAGGGTTTTGTCCTGGAAAGGTTTTCCCCTGATCTTCGCCCGACTGGGATGCACTGTAGGGATTGTATATATTGTACAAGATCAATAAATTAGAGTGGAGTACCCCTTTGAG
>BMAO01034056.1:0-26175 GCA_019973975.1 Trichonephila clavata
TCTTTAGGAGCTTGTCATTAACCAGAATGAAATTAATTAAATATTTGACTCTCTATCAGTTTCAATAATCGTCAATTTGAATATAGGAAGACAAGTCTGAAACTGTCAATATGATTGTATGTATGTATGTATGTAAAGTAATAGAAAGAAATTTTACGGCGACCGATTTCTTGATTTAACAGTCTCACCATGCGAGTGGAAGTACTAAAAAAGTTATGCAGTTCGCTTAATCTCGTTGTTTATCGATATAATACAAAGTACTAGAAAAATTATTACTTTTCCGAACCGGCTCAAACGATAAAATCGCCCAAAATGATACAAGCTATGCCAATCGTAGGATAAAGTGTAATATAGGGGGCTCTTGGCGATGTCAATTTCTTTTGGCAACCAAAATCGGTCGCCAATCTGCTTCATTTAGCTATAAATGTCAGAGACCAGAATGAATTCGTTATTTCACCATGATATCAAGATAAAAATCGTCAAATCTAAAGGATAATCCCCCATACTACACTTGAGCCCAAACGTAATATTCCCGTTGATAACTTTTACAACCCCATTTTCGTGACAAGTCGTGGTCTTTTTTTAATTTTTTTATCATCACATCTTTTTCATAATACATCAAAATTGGATGAAAAACCAATGAGAATTAACATTTATTAGCATTTTTTATGCGTATATTGAGTGCTGTCGCCAATAAAACCTGCTTGGCGAAATTTGCACTGGTGAAACGGAAAAGCACCGGAAAATGTTATAAATAATGGAACTAATCTACATTGTGCAATTTTGAAATTGCCTCAAATAGACCATTGAGTTATTAAAAGGTTGTATATTCTAACGTCATCACCCACAATTTGGTGAAATTTTTACATGTTAGCTCAAAACTCCGTATAGTGTTTGTATAGTATCTCATCAGTATCTAATTAATATTAAAGTACTTACGTATTAATGTGACCTCAGCCAAAATTGCGCAATGAAAACCGGTTTTCTTCGAACAAAACACGCCAGAGTCTTTGTTGCTTTGATGGTTTGCATGGTGCGATTCGCTAGGCACAAATTTTGCTGTGGGGACGCTAATACGTAAGTACCAATATTAGGATAAGTTACGGAAAAAATGTTTTGATATTAAGAGAATTTAGGTACTTACGTATTATCGCAACAATCGCCAACTCCCTTATTAACTAGCCAAGTAAGTAACCCCAATTTCCTATGTGTCGTACGCGCTGAATTGGCATCCTTGTGCTTCGTTTCATATGATGTCGCCAATAGGTTGCGATAATACTTAAGTACCTTTAAGTATTATCGCAACTTATTGGCGACATAAAATGCAATGAAGCACATGGTTTCCAATTCAGTGTGTACATCACATGCGAAATATGGGTTACCAACTTGGCGAGTTATCTAGAACGTTGCCTTTGTTTCGATAACACGTAGGTACCGTATTTTCTTACTAGAGAACTGCAGTTAATGTTGTTAACTGCATTATTGCCAATTGCATGTATATTTAAATTTGTCACCAAGTTATGTTAATTATGATTGGATATAGAAGCAGTCATGATAAAATCCCAGTTTTGTTTGTTACTTTGGCAGTGAAGAATAAAAATGATGTTAAAATGGGCCATCAGCTGGTTTTTCTGCAATGGATTTATATTCAATATGGCGATAATCGTCAAGTTGGCGATTAATAACTCTGGGATTTAAAATAGAACTCAACCATTTTTTTTCCGAATTTGTATTTTTAATTTTTAAATTAATTTATAATTAATTTTGAAAGATGTAATTTTTTGTATATCACAAAAATTGCTGTTTTTTTTTTTTAATGAGTTCTAGTTGAGCCTCTGATTATTTTGGCACCGAAAATTTCACTAATTGGCGCAGCAGGAAAAGTCTCGTTTTTCAAATGGCGGTCAAGTGTAGTATGGGGGGCCCCTTAGGATTTGGCGATTTTTCTTCTTATTTTGTGATTTTAAAAGATATTATGTTGAGATAACGAATTCATTCTGCGGAAATTGCTTAAAAATATTATAAAAAAATTAAGTGGCAATCGATTTTGGTCACAAAAAAATTGTTTTTTGCCAAGAGCACTTCTGCACTTCAACCAGCAAATTGTGCCGAATTGTGCCAGTAGCTTATTTTTCCATATTGAACTTTTATCTAATATGAATAGGATAATAAATTCGCCAAACCATAAATAAAAAACGTGGGCTAAAATAGGATCCAACCAATTCATCACCAAAAAAAAAAATGTTTTTTCCCTTTTAAATTTAATTTACCACATAAATTTCTCAAAGAAACAACAATAAAATATTTCTAAAAAACGCAGAGACTTTTTACCTTTATTTCTTTGTCTGGGACATCAGGTATAATATTTGGAACAATACCTTTTTCTCGAAATTTTTCAAAATCGCATTTGCCTTGCAGAGATGAAATGCATAATGAAGAAATTACAAAAATCCAATGCACCAGTTTGAATGCCATGATAGAATATTGCATAATTCACAAGGATTTCTTTTTTACAAATTCACAAAAATCTTGTAACGAGAAAGTATGTTATATCGTGCTGGTAAGTAAATTTCATAAGTATGACGCTACGTGCTTATCAACTCGTGCAGCGAAATTCAAAAATAAAGCTAGATAAAAACTATTTGGTAAATAAAATCACGTTCAAAAAGTCAACGAATATGCATTAGTATTTCAGAGAAATCTAGTTTAAAACTTCAAGAACATTGCTGCAGTATTTGCACATATACTTATGTCAACTAAAGCTGATTTATATGAATGTGTTCGCTTATATGGAAATTTAGATGGTTCAGGAGTTTTGTAGCGGAACATTGTCTTAAAATTAGCAATGTATCATAATTCAACAAACATTTATTTTTCTTTAGTACGCGATGAAAACGTCATTTATGAAACATTTAGAAATGATAACTTAGATTAAACTTCAACATATATCTTTTGATACTTATTGATAAAACAGAATACCAATAGATATAATATTTCTTTATTGTTCGAATTATATAATACAGTATAAAATATCTATTGAATTAAATAAACTTTCAAAATTATGATTTATAATACAATACATCTAAGATGACTACATCGTTAAAATTATAACTTCACTGGGTATTAAAAGTTAGGAAACAAAAACATTTCCTTTGATTTTTCAAAAACTGCTGAGCCATTTTAGTAAACATTACTGAGAAAAATGCCTTTTCTTTATTGAGCTGTCAAATTCTATCTCTTGCTTTAATTTTATGCAAATTACGAAAACTGAAAAAACAGGTACTTCAAACAGTTCTTTCTGCAGTTTTATTTTTGTGTGTTTGCTGAAATTTTGTACATATTTTGAAATGTCTGTGTCAACAATGGCCCCAATACAACGTCTGGCTGAGGAATTACGATAGATAGAGGTTGGGAAATTGGAGACATGCCAGTCCCAAGTGGAAGTAGCAAGATGACTCAATGTGTTCCAAAAATGTGATACCCAGATTATGGATCTAGTTCCAGGAAACCAGAAAAATGTCCCAAGAGCCTTCACAATCCCGGATAACAGCTGCATGGCAGTAACTACACGGTGCAATATGGGGATGACGACAACCCCTTTCGAACATGAACTCTCCGATGATTCAGATGCCTCAATCTTGAAATATTATGTTTACCTAAGGTAAGGATCTATGCCAAAAAGAGCAATGGCGTTCCACAATCTATAGTATTATCCTTCCCGTCCTAAAGTCCTGCTCTTATATTTTGACAGAATATTGCCCAGCTGCACATGGCGTATCTTTTTATTGCTTACCTTATTGCTTCCCTGGTCGGTGTGATTACCAGATCTCTCCTCAATAGAATCAATTAGGTTTATAAACAAGTATCTTCGAAAGCTCCTAAAATGAGCCGATTTAACTTACCGAATAATACGGTATGGGAAGCAAATCCATAGGGAGACATTCATTAACAATATAAGTCAATGCATCATTGGACAACATCTTACATCCGAATCAGAGGAAAGCCGACGCATGTTGTTGTTTTCTTCTCTTGTAGCAGCAATTTTCTGTTGTTCTATGCCGATATTTGATTACCCATTACTGCCTCTGTTGATAATAATTGACACGATTCGAGTGTCGGCTGGATAAACCTAAATACAGCAGTATTCACCGCTGTTGTTGATGCTGGTGATATCTACTTATTTACTTATCACAACATTCAAAGCCACTTACACAGCCATTGTAGCTCTTCAGTCATGGCAATAGTGCGTTACAATTTCCACTCTCGTGTCTGGAATCATTGCGACGCATCCGATAAACCGCAGCTCGGCTACTATTAGATTCACCATCCTTATTTCATTTTCAATAAGACTCACAATGGTTGCGTGTGAGCAGGCTATCAAAAGTACAATCTGTAAAATCGATGTTGCAAGGCGTCAAGCAATAACTATTTAACCTTTCTCAAAGTCTGATAAATCATCTATTTTTTTACATTATGTTACTCCCTCTCTACTTGTGTTTGTAGTAAAGCAGGACACAGACACTTTGTATACTACTGTAGTATCGGTCGTTCAATGGGAATTTTCTCTTGCGGAGAAATGATCATAATGTAAAGAGTATATATATATATATACTCATTGCCGTAAAAAATTGCGAAGAAATAATTGTATGATTGTTACAAAACCTGGCATGAAGGTACATGTTGAGCAAGAAATGTATATGGTTAGAAATGCAGAGTGATTGAGTATTGCGTAATGCCACTAGAGGGCCGTTCTCCTTGGAGAATAAAACAGGTGAGCAGAGTTTGTTTGAGTGTACTTCATCTTTTGCAAAGGAAACACAGAGATAGGCATGCCGTTACTCTACCATCGAAGACAATATGAGCAGATTTCAAAATTCGAGAGGGAAAAAATCATCGGGATTACGGAAGCTGGGTGGTCAACACGGCGAGTAGCTCGTAAATTTAACGGTTCTGATTTGAATGTGAGGAGGTGTTGGGACCAGTGGATAAAAGAGACATTTACCCGGCGACAAGGCTCGGGGCTTTCTCTACAAACCAGTCGTTGAGAAAACCGTCACATCATACCACACGCATGCATGGAGCCAACTGCCTCATTGGTCGCTGTCCAGACATAGGCAGCACTTTCACTGCGGGCCCCTGTGCCCTTCCGAACTACCGCAAGGTGCTTGGCTGAGGGACATCTGGTACCGCGACGCCCATTACTTGTGCTGCCAATAACACCCACCCTCCGACGTTTCCGTTTCGAGTGGTGTCGCGAATGGCGGGATTGTACTGCAACTGAATGGAACCAGGTCGTTTTCAGCTACGAAACTAGATTCGATTTGAGCAATGATGACAATCGTGTTTGTCTGTGGAGACCCCTTGGTGAACGCCAGTTGTACACGTTAGCTGGTCTGATGGTATGGTGTGCCATTGCTTACGATACACGGTCACCCTTAATATTGATTCCTCATTTAATGACAGCCCAGTGGTACGTCCATGACATCCTTCAGCCACGTTGCCACTCATAGCAGGGCTCCCAGGAGCCTTTTTTAAACACGACAATGCTTGGTCACAGACAGCAAAGACGTCACAAAACTGCCTCCGCTACATTACCACCCTTCCCTGGCCTTCTCGATCCCCAGATTTGTCACCAATCGAGCATATCTGGGATCATTTGGGACGACAGTTTGGATAGCCTACGAGTTATTTGAACTGTAGGCGCGTTTACAGCAACTGTAGAGCGAGATGTCTCAGGACATCATATGGAACTTGTATGCCTCAATGCCCACTCGTATCGCATCGTGCATTCGCGTTAGAGGGAGTCCAACATGTTATAACTTCCGTTCTCATTTGTATTTTTTCTGCAATAAACAATCCTTTTTCTTTTTCTAATCACTTACTTACTTCAAAGTAGTACTTGTAAAGGATCTATACGCGTCCTTCCACTAACCCTCTTGGGTAATCTTTGGGCTCTAAATATCAACAATCCTTTCTGAAGAAGAAACCGTGATACGCAGATTAGGTCTATTATATATAGTATTGGTTTGCTTGCTAGTTAGTTAGATAAAGAGAGATAGAAGGAGAGTGAAATAGATGGGATATTAAAATATTAAGAAGTAGAAGATAGGAAGACTATCTACAGTTCAGGGAATTAT
This sequence comes from Trichonephila clavata, assembly GCA_019973975.1. NCBI lineage: Eukaryota > Metazoa > Arthropoda > Arachnida > Araneae > Nephilidae > Trichonephila > Trichonephila clavata. The sequence goes on from BMAO01034056.1 coordinate 6,138, forward strand.
TCATATTGATAGTGTGTTTTGGTATTTAAATTATTAAACAGATTTAAGTGACAATTGGTGGCATAGCTACTGTGTAAATCATTTATTAAAGTAGAAGATTGATTCATAAAAAGGGGATTATAATTTATTAGAAGTATTCTGAAAACACGCGACTCGCGTTACAAGACCCCTGCTCTACTACTTGGAAACATCTCACCCTAATTGGTTATTTGAGTTTTGTCTGTGTTAATTAGTGTGCTGAATAAATAATTAGAAAATATCATGTCGAGTCGTCCTTCACTTCCTTCCTCACCCTTAGCCGGGTCCGAGAGTTGACTCGGTGGAGGGGGGGGGGGGGTACATACTTGCATATGTAAAATTTCGTTTCATTTTGACGACTTTTTCTTGGTGTACAAATTTTTATGTCAATGAGTGTATACACACACACATATATATGTATGTGTGTACTTAGTTTCATTCTTCAATCATTGACTATTCTTAATTATTCCGAAAAACGTAACTGTGTGTTTCTTAGCAATTGTCAAGCAGTGTAGTTTATTATAATATGCAAGGCTTTTTGTAAAAATCGATGATTGGATCTTTTGAATCTCTAAAAAACGTGCATATTTTTAAAAGAAACTCCAAACTTTATAAAAAAAAAGACAAACAATCACAGAGTGCTAAAATATAACATTCAAATTATAAAGTCAAAATAACAAAACTAATTGAATGATATGCATTTTTTCCCTGTAATTTATGAAATTAACATTTTTCTTTTTGCATGGTATTTTCAATAATAGAAAAAAATTATATATTTTACTCTGAACTTCTTTAAAAAAAAGTCGTTCTTTTTCCCTTTCCTCTGCTTATAATGAAAAATTAAGACAATTCTCGAATAATTCAAAAATTTGCTAAGCCCTCAATAACACCTTTTTGAATCTTTACTTATTTGTAGTCAATAATTATTAAAGCCAAATAAAAACTACAACAATGCATTTATTTCTCAATGCGAATAAAATGTGAAATCCCAATTTGCAGTATTACATTATCATGCAGAAGGAATTCCAAAAAAAGATTAAAAATAAACAAACACTAACTATACATACGAGTATTTCAGCTGAAAGTTAAAACGAGACATATAATTGACATTCACGAGACAACATTAAAGATCCAAAAATGGCTCCAAGTTTGGGTTCCCTTTGCTTTCGGAGTCCCAAACTTTCGTCATTGACCCTTTGAAGTCCGTCTAATCGTCGCCATAGCAACAAAGCCCCGTCGCCGCCGCTTTTCACTGTAAGTCGTTGACCCACCCACACGAAATCTTCGAGTAACACTTGGCTTTTTGTTTCGATTAGAAACTTTCGTGACACACATTTTTTTTCGGGGCTCTTCCCTATTTAGAATTTTGTTAACTGTTGATGAAAAAGTAGTACAGGTCCTACGTGGAAAACAGAGATGCCTATTGAATCCCAAGATGGCAGAAAGAAAAACATTTATGCAGTTAAGTAGGACTTATATTTTGAAAAGGAAGAGGATGACACATGGTTTGGAAGAAATGTTGGGAATAAAATCCTGTCTTATCACAAGACATGTTTTCTTCACGTCTGTGGGGAAAGAGAAAAAAACATTTTTTTTTTCCAAACTTATTTTATTAAAAATTTCTTGTAGAACTTATTTCCCTAGTTAAAAATGTTCTTTAACTTATAAGAAAGTTTTCCTCTCTATTTTAAACCTTATACTTAAGTATATATGTACAAAAATACAAAAGACGTTTGACAAATGATAACAATTTCTTTGCAAAAGCAAATAAGCAATTTGCAAAGGGATTTCACAAATAATAAACTATATCGTTATTATAACATTCAACAAATTACTGAATGTGAGAGTTATATTAACATCACAATGTAAAGCTACACAAGGGCCATTGGCAACTGACCTAGTAATTTTGAAATTCGATGAAGTGACGAGGACGACACCTGTGCTGTCACCCGCTCTCCTAACTATCACACCAACGGGAGGACATTAAACCTAGACAGATTTAACGTGCATTGGTCCCCTCTACATGGAGGGTCTTCAATGGCACCAGGACGTGAGCCAGCGACATTACTGTCACGAGTTCGTGACCTTAACCACTAGCCTTCCATGTACCCTTTACAATTATTTAAATAATATTCGTGGAAAAGTATCTGTATGAAGTACCACAGCAAATATTCAGTTCAATTGTTTTTCTGTCTAAACCTCTAAAATATTACCGTAAAATCCAGAGTATAACGCGCCCTTTTAATACAAAAATAAGATCGAAACTTAAAGGTACGCGTTATATGCCGGGTATAAAAATGATAGGTTTAAAAATCACATAAAAGGTGAGCATAAAAAAATTACTTCTGCATGTATTGAAGTACCTTTTATTTAAAAGAAATTGCTTGCCTTATGAACTAAAAGAGTTGTAATTCTAAAAGTATACTATTTTTTCAAAATTCTGGGATAATGCCTCGATTAAATGATTTCAAAACATAATAGCAATGTATACTAATATTTCAGATTTCTTCGTAAAAAAAGGGGCGCGCGTTATACGGCGAATATACCTAAAAATTTTTTTAAAAAATCAGTTTGAAAGTATAGGTACGTGTTATACACCGGATTTTACGGAAATTAAAATTATATAAAAGGCAATATTATATACGGGAATGGTGATAAAAAAGGATAATTTATTCAAAACTTTTGATGAATAATTTTCATTAATGCACCCCCGTTATATATATAAATCGATATTAAATTATACTAATATAAAGTGTTCACAGAAAATAGAAAAATGCAATGAATTTACAATGTATATTGTTCTGATTTACTGCAATATGAAATTATATTGACAAACAATAATTGCAGTTACGAAATTACTCTGAAATTATATTATATTAATTTCTACTGTCCAAAAATTAAATTGTCTCGTATTAGTTTTAAAAAGCTACAGTTAATTATTAATTATTTCGGTTAGGGAGATTACATTTTATTACTTTATAGTGTCATTTTATTTTACAAATGCCACACACTACAAGAATCGCCTATGCCATAATTGCACATGCTTTCCAATATTTTTCGACTATACAATTAAAAAATTTTAGTGTAGGGCACACGCCCAAATGTTCTGTGCATAGGTTGATCAGAATCACAGAGCGCACAATCAGGAGAGTCGGTTATACCAATTGGGTAGATGGAATCTCATATAGTCATGCTTTGTCAAAAATCTAAAGCGAGCTGCAGTAACTTTTCTAGGAGCCTCAGGAACACAGGAAAGGTTCTCGCTCAAGACTGCCCAGTTCTTGTCCCTCGACATCTCCACTGCTTCCATTTTAAAATTATACCTAAATGTTACATTAGTAAAAAGCTTTGAGGCAGCTTTTCTCATGCTGTGGAGCACCTCCCCTGGGGGGCCATAATAACTCTACGAGGGGGCCGCTAGCACATTGAAAAGTCGAAAACCAAAGATTATTTTAAAAAATCATTATTACATTATCAAAAGTAAACAAACAAAATGCATTCTGCATAATAAAAAATAAAATACACATTACACTGATATAATACACTTATAAATGTATCAGTACTGCACAATGTATTTCATAATTAATTTAAAAATCCTAAGTTAAGAAAAAGTTTAAAAATAAGTAGTGACCCCTTGGGCTTTTCATATAAAAAAATGATATCCAAAAATTATTATTTATCCTGATAATTTGTACGGTTTATAATTAATATCTTAACTGCCGGTTAAAAGTTGCGCAAATCACTCCGTAATGCCACCGTTTCCCACGTAGGCGCGCGTATGTGATGTATAAGAGGGGGGGGGGGACAAAAATGGAATGAATAAGCAAATCCTTCACAAACACTGTCAATGTCCTTTTACTGCATTCCAAAGCCTTCGGAATAATAGCAGTGCACAGAAAAGATCATACTTCGGAAAGACGTATATATATACGTCCGGGGCTATTATCGTGGGGTTAGTGAAACGTTTATACAAGGGGTGATCAAATGAAAAGGTACGAAACGACATAAAAATGAAACAGTTAAATATTTGCATATTCCGCCAAGGGAGAATGTAGCGAGACATCTCGGGATGCCATTGGAGACTCTGACTGGGATCGGATCATGCGCGGGTGCCCGCATGCGCAGGAGAGAGCAAAGGCTCTTATAAAAAGAGGCGTCCAAATGATGCGAGCACAGAATTACTCGAGCACAGAAAAAGCATTAACTCCGATGTGTACTGTGAGACACTCCGACGCCTACGCAGGTCCATCAAGAACAAAAGACCGGGGCTGCTCACGGAGGGTGTGGTTCTGCTACATGATAACGCTCGTCCACACGTCTCCAGAGTCACAAATGGAACTGGACAAGTTCCAATGGGAGACGTTGGACCATCCGTCCTACAGTCCGGACATGTCACCCTGCAATTTCCATGTGTTTGGTCCACTGAAGAAACACCTGAAAGGAAAGCGCTTCAACTCAGACGACGTACTCTAGGACACTGTGAAGGACTGAGTCTCGTCACAGCCACAGGAATTCTGGGAACAAGGAATCCTGTGGCTTGTTCATCAGTGGGATCGTTGTGCTCAGGCCTATGGTGTATATTTTGAATAAAGTCTATATTTGTACCCACCGTGTCGTTTCGTACCTTTTCATTTGATCACCCCTTGTATACGTCGGTGGCACGTTAGAGGTTAAAGTCGTATTGTAGCTTTAGAGTTCAAGTTTAGTATTATTGAATTCGATACATTGTAATTGTATGGAGGGGGGAGCGATGAAACTCATGACTGAATCGCTAGCATTCAGAGTTTGAGAAGCACTGCTTTAAGGAGTTAAAGGTTGAAATTCTTGTGTGTCTTTGGATCACAAGGTATCCTTTCTTAGCCAGAAAGTCAGTATGCTCACTTTATAGTATCGTTACATCACTGGCGTAGCTATTCCTGAGGGGGCCCTGTATCAAGAATCCTTGGAGGCCCTTTTTTGGAAATTGGAGCTTTGTTGATAAGACTGATGGGACTATGTTAGAATTTTTTTGCTTCACTTATTGAGGCCCCTGTAGCTTGAGAGCTCCGTATCATTGATATGGCGATTGCTACGCCCCTGCATTACATGTCTATTATATTCCCTCATCTATGTCATAATTGCAATCGATAGATGCAGTATATTTGTATAACATATTTAACAGAAGCTAAATGCATTACAATAAAGTTATATCATTGGAAATTATCAATTAATAAAGAATAAACATAATTGCATGTTTTTTTAGTGTTAGAATTTGTATCTATTATCATTGACACTTAGCTTATTTCAAAACTGTCTAAAGACTAAGTAACAATGGGAAAATTTCATAATTCCTTGACCTTGGTCTGTAAAGTCTGTATCCTTGAAACTTTATTCAAAATTTACATTACTCCAAAACGCATATGCTTAAAAACTAGAAACTTCGTCGGACACAAGATAAAATATTGTAAAAAATGCTTGAAAAAGTTTAATAAGCTCATTATACATTAGTTAATTCATAAACCAAATTAATAAGCTCATTAATTTAAGTTTATGAATGTGTTTGGATCTTTGCCAAATTCTTCAAAAGCTTATGAAAAGCGAAAAATTTGTTAATCTGACAATTTTTAAGTGACTTCATAATGTTTTGAGACGGAATCCTTGGAGAAATAACGATTTGTCTGGTTATAATGATTACATATATACGCAGTAAATATCAATTGATATAATGAACAAAAAAGAAGAAATCTAAGAAGAGCAGAAAACATACATATATTTGCTGTGTCCCAGCAGTTTAAAAAAAAATTACTATTGTAAAATCTTAAACATTGTGTGACGGGTGCTTACGCGTTTCACTAACCTTCTCTCAATTCTTTTGAGATTGTATTTATTTTAACCAATCCCCGCTGAGAGCTAAAAGTGTGACTTATGCAAACAAGATAGTTTCGGGTTTAGTGAGTTCGAAAAAGATATAAAAGGTAGAAATGAAATGAAGAGAAGAGGATGACTACGTGTTTTGATAGAGGAGTTAACTACGAGATTGATTAAGAAGGTGATTCTAGGAGATTAGTTTAACTAAGTGAAGTTTGTTAGCTGAAGGAAGATTATTGAAAAAGGTTCATTAATTCGGTTCGGACGTAACGGAAGATATCAAGGATTGAAGCCGCTCTATAGATCCTTCAAATATTAAAGAATCCTGCCTTAAAAAGATATCAGGTCTGTGATTATCATAAATTAGATTTAAATGCGTAGTTTGATTGTATGCGTTATTCCCCGTAGTCTCAGTTAGTGTTCCGTCGTTCATAATTGAATTCTTATCTCACTCCACTGTAATTTGTTGTTCTTAAGGTTTGATTAATATTTGTGTGTTTATCTATTAAGAAAGATTAATAAATGATATTGATTTATTAATTTAGTAGTTGTTAATTATGAATCCAACATACCCGAATTTAGATAATGTGCAAAGGGGAGTTAATAATCATAGGGGTAGTGAGAGACTACGACACTGGCGCCCAAACGAAATACCGGAATTAAGAGCAGGTGCAGGATTTAGAGTTTTGCCGGAATTATTTTTTTCGGGTAAAGAAAATGTGTCTGAGTTTATTTCTAATATTGATGACAATATAGCCTACTATGAAATACCGGCGAATCTATCCTGTGCGTATTTAAAAGGTCATTTAATTGGGAGAGCGTTAGACTGGTTTGAGGTGATAGGGTTCGAGTGTGCAAATGAAGAAGCGACTGCATTTGCAACACTTAAAAAGAAATTGTCAGATAGTTTTCCGGTAATACGGAATAAATCAGAGCTAGAAGCTCAGTTTTTTTCATCAAAACAACGGAGAGGTCAAGCCCCGTCAGACTTTATTTTTCAGCTATTAAAAATACATAAAACTTTGGATTTGAATTATGATGAGATAAAATTGATCGTATTAAGAAAGCACTGACAGAAGCTCCAGTGTTACAATTACCAGATTTTTCCCAACCTTTTGAACTCTATACGGATGCGAGCTCCGTGGGGGTAAGAGCAGTATTGACACAGAATAATAGGCCTATGGCGTTTGCCTCGAGAACTTTAAACCGAGCAGAAAGGAATTATAGTGTGACGGAACGTGAATGTTTAGCTGTCATATGGGCATTAAATAAATATCGCCGGTTAAAGTGATAACAGACCATGCTGCACTTACCAAATTAACGAATGGAAAGAATTTGTCGTCTAGAATGATAAGGTGGACGCTTAAGTTGGCAAATTTTAATGTAGAATGGGAACATCGCCCAGGTACGCAAAATTTAGTGGCTGATATGTTGTCTAGAAACCCGTTAGAAAGTAATGAAGAACCAAAGGTGTCTTGTGCGATGATTAGATCGTTAGTATTATCGTCTAGAGAACATTTGAGAGAGGAACAGAGAAATGACCCGGAGCTAGGTCACATCATGAAGTATTTAGAAAACCCGGACGATAGTTCCATTAATGAATCAATCTGTAGAAATTGGTCCCATGACTTTAAAATTGTTGATGGATTGCTATATTATGCAAAATATACAACCACACTAGGTGAATTAAGGGTATTTATACCTAAAACATTACGTAAAGATGTTATGCGAGAATTCCATGACTCGCCGATGGCAGGCCATTTAGGCAAAACGAAAACCTACTTAAAATTAAAAGACGCGTGTTATTTCCCGTACATGAGGAAATACATTTATAAATATGTAGCAACCTGCGACCAATGCCAAAAAGTCAATTACAAAAACGAATTACCAGCTGGTCAATTAATTCCGATAGTGACGAATTTTCCGAATGAAATCGTATCTTTAGATTTGTTAGGCCCATACCCTGCAACTAGTTCAGAACGCTATTGATTTATTTTAGTAATTACAGATAATTTTTCTAAATGGGTTGAAATAGTTCCCTTAAGGAAAGCTTCGGCTAAAGCAATTGCCAATGCATTTTTTGAGAATTATATTGCGCGTTATGGAGCTCCTGTAAAATTAATCACCGATAACGGCCCCCAAATGATATCCGAAGTTTTTGAGCAAGTATGTCGCAGGTTGAACATAAAACACGTTAAAACTGTGGTATATCGTCCACAAGCTAATCAAACAGAAAGAGTTAATCGCACTCTTTTAAAAATGATTTCGAGTTTTGTCCCGGATAATCACACTAACTGGGATCAATTTCTACAAGAGTTCGGTTATGCTATTAGGACAGCAGTACATGAGACAACGGGTAAAACACCAGCGGAATTATTTTTAGGTCGAAATTTAATCACCCCTTTTCAGAATTTAGTTATGGTAACTGATGGATCAGATTTAGTTTGTGGGAACATAGAAAGGTTGTTTGAGGAGGCTAGAATTCCTACAAAGCGCCAGCCAGAGAAGTGGGCGAAATATTATAATAAAAAGAGGCGTGAAAATAATGTGAAAGTTGATGATCTAGTATTAGTTCAAACTCACCCGTTAAGTTCGAAATGTAAGAAAATAGTAGGTAAATTTATGCCAAAGTTTGAGGGCCCATATAAAGTTCTGAGTGTAAAAAATAATAATAATTTAGTAATATTAAAATTTGGTAAAAGAATAACGGTTAATGTGGACCAGGTGAGAATTTGCCATCAAAGAGAAGACAGTGTTGCCGAGTCGGAAAGTGACAATAGTAGTGATCATGGTGCAGTGACATCAGTCAGGTCGGATGATGGGCAGTCGAGATTGGTGCAATCGGAGAGTGATGGGGGTTGTCGTAAAGGATCGAAATCAGGAAATTTAAATGGTAGTAGAGATATAGTTGCGAGTAGACGCGATGGAGTGGAGGTGAGAAAAAAACGTGGACGGACGGAATCTGCTGTTTCTTCGGGGGGTGGCGTGTATAATTTCAGGAAAAAAAGACCTTTTTGGACCGAAAGAGAGAAAAGAGGAAGGCCAGACTCTTGGAGAGAAAACATACAAAAGAAGAAGAGACCAGAGTCCCAGGTATCCCGAGAAAAAAGAAAGATTTCCTCGTCAATGCCCTCTCGCCCCTCCAGAAAGCGGTATAGAAAGGTGGAAGAAAATAGTTCTGAAAGAGCAGTTCCAGGACCATCCCACAGATTCAAGTACAACAGACCTCATCAGGAAAGGAGCTGTCCATACAATCTTCGGAGCCGACGTCGAGTGGACAACAGCCAAGTTCCAGTTCTCACAAATGAAAACAACGCCTCAGCAGGAGCATATCAACTTCAACGGACTCGATGGAAGAGGAGACCCAGAAGGTTGGAGCGCAGAGTGGACAACCCTAGGACAAGGTCATCCAGCACAGAGGCCATGGTTGGAGACAAAGCCTATGCAGATTGGATCTAAAGACTAGCCAGGTTGTATAATTCTAATTTGTTTATTTTTTCCTCTGACAGACAGTTCGAAGTATTTTCCATGTGGGCTAGTCTATTTTTTTTTTTGTAAAATTAGCGTACAAAAGCGTCACTGAGTTGTGTGCATTTTCATATTGGTTGAAAAAACTTTTGTATTTAATTTTTTTCCAAATTGTGGAAAAACATTTGTTGAATTGCAATTGTGTTGCTACACATTAAAGACGAGGCTTTATATGTGAGATTACTTGTATTGTTTGTTGTAATATATTCTATGTAAAAAATGTATATATTTTTGTGTGTAATTATTAAGATGTATAAGTAGTGTCTGGTTTCTGGGCGCGGCGTAATTAGGAATACTAACAAAAAAACATTAACAGCGCAGCGCGATTGATTGGGAATTTTTGAAAATGAAACCAGATAAAGGTTATTTTGTTATGAAACTATATATATATAATATAATGTATGTCATATTTTATGTCAGTAAGGAAGTTGTATAAAAGTTCTGTGCATTTAATGTCATGTTTTAGAAAAAAATGACAAGGTTTCCTTTCAGGGCAGCAGTCCCTGAACATAGTGATGCGATGAAAACTTTGATGTCGTGAGAAGATATTAATGTAAAATTTTATATTTATTAGCACTTAAGTAAAGTGCATGATCAGGGTTTTTCCCTGGATAGGGTTTCCCCTGTTCTTCGCCCGAATGGGATGCACTGTAGGGATTGTATTTATTGTACAAGTTCAATAAATTAGAGTGGAGTACCCCTTTGAGTAGTCATTTCTGTGTGCTAGTTTAATTAAAGTTTCTAACTTAGAGAGTTAAAATTTTCGGCAAATCCAGTGTTTTTAGGCATTCTAAAGTTCGTGAGTTAAAACTTTCTACAAGTTCAGTATTTTCAGGCATTATAAAGTTCGTGAGTTAACTTTCTACAAGTTCAGTATTTTTAGGCATTCTAGAGTAGTTAAAATTTTGTGCAGGTTCAGTGTTTTTCAGATGTTAGGTAAATTGTGAGTGAGTTCTTGCAGGTCGTTTAGACCTTCAATAAGTCACGCTTTTTTTCTCGGAGGGGGGTTGTGACGAGTGCTTACGCGTTTCACTAACCTTCTCTCAATTCTTTTGAGATTGTATTTATTTTAACCAATCCCCGCTGAGAGCTAAAAGTGTGACTTATGCAAACAAGATAGTTTCGGGTTTAGCGAGTTCGAAAAAGATATAAAAGGGAAAAATAAAATGAAGAGAAGAGGATGACTACGTGTTTTGATAGAGGAGTTAACTACGAGATTGATTAAGAAGGTGATTCTAGGAGATTAGTTTAACTAAGTGAAGTTTGTTAGCTGAAGGAAGATTATTGAAAAAGGTTCATTAATTCGGTTCGGACGTAACTGAAGATATCAAGGATTGAAGCCGCTCTATAGATCCTTCAAATGTTAAAGAATCCTGCCTTAAAAAGATATCAGGTCTGTGATTTTCATAAATTAGATTTAAATGCGTAGTTTGATTGTATGCGTTATTCCCCGTAGTCTCAGTTAGTGTTCCGTCGTTCATAATTGAATTCTTATCTCACTCCACTGTAATTTGTTGTTCTTAAGGTTTGATTAATATTTGTGTGTTTATCTATTAAGAAAGATTAATAAATGATATTGATTTATTAATTTAGTAGTTGCTAATTATGAATCCAACATACCCGAATTTAGATAATGTGCAAAGGGGAGTTAATAATCATAGGGGTAGTGAGAGACTACGACAATTGATATATATGTATATGCATGTGTGTGTTATCATTCGATAATTATGAACATTGGCACCGGCTGGATTGGTGTAGTTACTTTGGCGCTGGTCTTGTACGCCTAAGGCTGCGGGTTCGACCCCAGCCCAAGTCGATGGGTTTTAATGATGCAAAAAATCGACAGAGTCCACGTCGTAAGATTATGCGACTTGTAAAAAAACCATTGAGTGCCTGTGTGTCTTGTGTACTCTCGGGAAAATTAAATTGCTTTAACAGGTTTGCATCTTCAGAGCTTAGGTGCCTCCCTCTGGGAAGGAAACCGAGCATCAAAATTACTTGCAGCAATTGATATCTCCTATATGGTGCGGCACTAAAAAGTGGTACCAGCTCCCGGGGAATGTACTGGGTCTGCAAATGGCAAAAATACCAATCCACAGCCCCATTGGAAAAAAACCTTTTTATTGGCAATCCGACTTGGATCTACCTATAATTTCGAATGCACCTGTCCCGCAATAATTTTGGGAGCGCCCTTTCTAGAAAAACACAACAGTTATAATAATGATTGTTATAATTCAATTAAATCCTCACAACATATTTAATGAAATATACGCTTAGAGGCCTCAGCTTATTTTTTCCTATGAATAAGTGTAGTTCCTAAAGTGTTGAAGCATCGCATTTTTAAAATATCCACGCCATTTAATGTTTCAAATGCAGCAATGCTTGTAATTTATCGAAGCGAAATAAAAAAAAATCATGTCAGCTAAAAAATATTACCTTTCAATTTAAAAAACTGTGTCACCATCACAATAAATATAAAATGCGATAACAAATAATGGCGACACTTATTGACTCACACTTGTCGTGTCTAGTTATTCAGTGTCATGTCCTTTTGATAAAAACCCGCGCCGGACGCAGGTTGTTCGGATTCCCCGTGACATTGCCTGGCCAGAAAGTTATTGATTATCGTTAATAGTGCAGTTTTTTTAATGGTGTTACTAACGGAAGCGGTCAGTTATAGTCAGAATTCGTGACAAGTCCATTTTTTTTTCTTTCATCGGTTCGATGAACTAAACGTATCGTCTAAATGATTCTCTACATGGAAATTTGCTATAATTAGGAGCTTTTTAAATTAGTGTTTTGGCTTCAATTCTGAAAGAGTGTCATTTTTTTTATAAGTTTCCGTCTCCGTTAATTATACTAAAATACATCTACCTGTAGGTTAGTGTATTCTGGTATTATAGACTCCTTTTTTCCTTTGGATTCTTTTTAACTGTTTGCATTTTTTATCTAAAACTTTGTTCTTTTGGAATCAGAAACGCATTATAAAGTTAATTTAAAACAGAAATTTATATGAAACAACATATATAAATTTTAAAATTCTCGATTACATAAAATTTTTTGTTAATCACACATGCTAATATTAATCATTCATATACTCTTGATTTGAAATTATTTAATCTGATTAATTTTTTAATCAGATTAAATATAATTTTTTTCCGGAAAAAAACTATATTTTTAAGATATAAATTTATTAATATTTATAAAACATTATCAATACCAATGCTTTCTTAATTTGTTTACACAATTTTCATAAATAAAATAATAATTGAGGGAGAAGACTCTAAGCGTCCGCAATTTTAACCCCTTCTTGGCTCATTTTATTTCTGATTTATGGATCAAATATTGTTAATTTTTTACGATTATTTTCAAACATATATTTTATATATATATATATATCTTTTTAAACAGATAGCACCATTCATATTCATCATTTTCTAAAAATTAGTGTAAAAAAATCTATTTTAATAAATGTGTAATTTACCTGCAAAGTTAGCTTTCTGTATGGCAGAAATCATAAGACTTTGGAGTCAGTTCATACTAACTATAAATATAAAAAGCTTAGAATACCTAGCTTTCTTCTAGAATTACAAATTTTTCTGCATGTTTTGCATTTACATAAATAATTATGAAATTATCAATCAAAGTTTTATCGTGTATGATAAATTAGAAAACACAGTACTGCTCATATCTCAACATCACATTCTGGACAGTAGAATCTTTTTCCTCTTCTTACCTTCTTCCTCTCACTGTCCTTGAGAAGCAAATAATACACTGTCCTGTTGAATTAGTTTCCTTCTCTTTTGATGGAATGTAGTCAACAAATAATCTGCTGTTGTTGTTGCTTATGCCACCTGTCTGACGTAGTCAGATCGAGGCCCACGAAATTCATCATGACAATGGGCTAGAGATACACGTCTGTCATTAGCGTAAGCTTTGAGCCCAGAAGGTGACAGCACGATTTTGCTCACGATAGATGGCGACACTATTCGGATCCACAGATTTAACGAGCACGTTTTCCGTTTATACTCAACGAGTATTTGGTGGCATCGAACCCAGGCCTTCCGGTCTGGCGTCCGATCCACTAGGCTACCCACGGCCCACAAATAATGTTTCAGACAAGAGTGAAGGGGGCTTTTACTTTTTGCAGAAAATGTCACTGTGTGGTACTTTTCAATTATTCGAAACCATAAAAAAAGCACATGGGAAATAATTCGGGAAAAACTGATTGCACAGTACACTGTGCAATCAATCTTTCCCGAATTTTCACAGTGCCCGAGCTACACTCAGGATGAGCCGGGATGGTACGTTTTCCCTGCCAAAGCACAGTTCGGAAAAAGTCGGGAAGGGGTTAATGGATTGAAAAAAGATGAAGGAATTATTTCATTTTAATTTTCATCGCATTGTGAAGCAACACGATAGCTATTTACGACATACTTCGTAATTATGAACCACGGTTAAGGAACGAGAACGACCTCTGAGCCGGTATTAACGAGTCCGGTTGATTTCCACGTTAAATCTACCACAGCTCAAAGTTGTCTCGTTATTGTTGTGTGAAAGTTTCGAGAGTGGCCTGTCAGTTCAGTTGTTATCCTCTTCAGTTGATTGAAGTTCAAAATTACGAGGTCCATCATAATTTTAAAGGCGCTTTCAGTTAAAAAATGTTATTCTATAAAATTAATACAAATAAGACTTTTTAAAAAAAATATTAGTTTTATTTTTGTAACTTTTTTATGTTGATCAACGAAAAAGCACGTCTCAAACGTTGATGACCGGATAAACTGGATACAATATTGGATATTCTAATGCAACACAGAAGCGGCGAATTGCAGCATTTAAATCATTTCGACGATGGAATATGATATGTCACGGGAATTCAAATTATTCTTAATAATGACTATTGCAAATCCGTTGACTGTTAGAGCATTAAAATGTTTTGCGTTTTATTCAGCAGGTGTTTTGTATAGTTATTGGTTATCTTTCAATGACTATTTTCGACAATTTAATCAATTTTTCGAGCTGTGATGAATGATTCAATCGTTTGTCTTTTTGTGGCTTTATTAATTCCACAACATTGATTTACTTGATTATTTTGAAAAATTTGTGTTCGGAATCTGGAAAAGATAACAAAAAACCTGCTTTATGATAGATATGACTTTGAATCTTGAAAGTTGGCCTGTACACTGAAATACGTTTAACGTGACAACGCTTAAGACAACATATCGGATAACACGAAATAATACAATGGTCCTTAAAACAACTGCGTATTTTCATACATTTTGTTTCTCTTAACACGAAACAAAAATTGCTTAACATGAAAAGATGCTTTTCTGGGAATGAATAAAATACGGAAAACTCCAGCTTGACCGGCCTGTCCTGCTGTATCATCGGAAAAATTTGTTGCAGTAAATGATGATAATGCATGTACAACCCCAATTATGGCAGGCAAAGACATTCTGGAGTTTGTTTAAAGCTGATTGATGCAGATTCTAACGATGAAAATGAAAAAACTAATGCAACTCCTGTTCCCACGTCATTCGAAATGATGAACATCACGAAAAGTTTGTTCAGATATTTAAGCGCACAATCCAAATGTAAAATTAATAACAAAATGGTCGACATCGAACAATTTGATGCTAAAAAAGACAATGAAAAGAAAAATATTGGATTATTTCCCAAAACCTCTCACACTATTTCCCCCCAAAAAAACTTGAACATTTTGTATTAAACATCATTAAGGTCTTGTGAATGTTTTTGGTGTGTTTTATTGATTTTTATTAAATAGGTATATGCATATGTACATATCCACGTAAGCAAAATATATTCTAATAAACTTAATTTTGTTGAATATATGATTTCTTTTCCTTGCAAAATTGTTTAACACGGAAAAATAATTTCAGTCCCCCTCAGTTTCGTGTTAAATAATTTTTACTGTAATTATTTATTATTACATTCGTTACACCAAATAAATTTATTTGAAAGCATGCGTTCTAATTTCGTATATTTTTCAAAACTTTCGATGTGTTGTAGTACCTGAAGCCATTCGAGCAATGAATCATGATGCATATTCGATAGTATGTAGCAATTTAAAATTTTCATTCAAAGAACGTGTTTTAGGTGTTCCATTTTTGAATTTCGATTCTTTGCAATATTTGAAAATTTTACTTATATCTTCAACAACAACAAGTGGATGCAAGTTATATTCAATTTTAAAATTATACTGAAATGCAATACGATCCACATGATGCAATCGATTTATGTACATTCGTAATCGATCATTTTTACATTGACCATTTCGTTTGGTATATTGCAAATTTTGTCTTAAATGTTTAATTTTTACATAAGATGTTCATTTCACACTTTGATTGGGCACTTGACTGTGTCATATATATATTCACTTTCGTTATGCTTCTTCGACTGTTTCATTCCTTTTTTATTTTCTTGGCTCCACTTGTGTGATGACTAATATTTTGCTTTTTTGGTGCCATTGATATGCATCAATAAATAACTCTGCAAACACTTCTGGCCCCATGAAATTTTAAACTGTGAAGAGGTCTGTGAAAAACAAACTTTGGTATTTTTTTAACGAAATAGGTCGAGTAGTTTTGAGTCTATAAATCATATACATACGGACATATTGCATCGTATATATATATAATATATATATATATATATATAATATATATATATATATATATATATATATATATATATATATATATAACACTTTGAAAAGGGTAGGAATGCTTTCAGCTTATAGATTTTTATTCTTTCCCAAATAGAGTTATCAACAACCTTTCAACGGTGCAATCCGACATCAACAGTTATTGGTTTAGGGCTAGGTTGTATAGGTATTTCAATTATTGTTAATTTATCCTCATTTACTTAAGGTTTCGAATGGAGGGTAACGAGTGAGAAAATTCGATCTATGACCATAAAAGGAATGGAACTGGGTTTGGGTTTTAAGGTTGGGTGACTTTGCGAGAAAATACTACAGCTGTTGAATTTCACATGTGAATATGTAAAACAGGAAAACAAAAATTTAATTGGACGTAGAAGTATGGTTAAGAGAGGTGTAATTCAATTATCCTTAAATAGATGTGTATATATATATATATATTTTTATATACCCACATACAAACATTACCACCTTACAACTGTGGTGCTTTTTATAATGGTGAAAAATTTATCTAATACTTTCTAAGCACACATTAATTTTTAAATTTTTTTAAAAAAATTTCTCTTTACGTGGAAGTATACCACATATTTCCAAGTTATCCCTTGTGGGTTAACTTTTACATATCAGTGAAACCCCCTCCCCCCCCCGGTCTAGTGATCACCCTCTTCACTAGACCCTAGCTCAAAATTACGAAGTTCATCGTCAATATCCCTAGTGTAACTTCCGAGTATGAAGTTAATATACAATCAATCAATCAACCGAACAATGATGAGCCACAGTTTGTCTGTTTTCCGGTTCACTGACTCTCAATAAAGCATTTTCTCGTTAGCTTTATATTCTGATGATGGCTTGGGAGAATCGATATCACTGCCTGCACCCACTTGCTTTCTACTTCTATACCATTGAGACACAGAATCCTGTTCTCCTATTTGAACAAATGGGATACTTAATTGCTTCATAATACTAAAAGGAAGAGTAGAGAATGAATGTTCGAAATGAATATAAAAATTCAAAAAAAAAACAAATAAATGAAGTCCACCCTAATACATACATATATACATTCTCTAGTTTAAAATATAGGCAAAATATTTAAGCAACACCAACAGTTTCTTTTAAGCGAAAAAAACAAAAATTTTCGATCACAAAAGAAACACACATTTCTCAAAACCACTTCATTTTAATAGAATCTATTTCTCTTCCGCCAGATGCACATACGATCCATTAGCAGTCACCCTGAACTAAATTTTCACTTTCTCCAACGCAAGGGAAAAGACGAATGCAAAGGTTGAGCCCCCCTTTACATGGCCTCTCACCTACTAATCTAAATTTCGAGCCCTACTTAGCACTTAACTGCAAAATAGAGAAGACCACTGTTTGACACTGAAAAGGATGCCGAGAGAATGCATAAGTTCGAATTCGGTCGTGGGTCACCCCAACTGGGGCATATT
Source organism: Trichonephila clavata (assembly GCA_019973975.1). Taxonomy (NCBI): domain Eukaryota; kingdom Metazoa; phylum Arthropoda; class Arachnida; order Araneae; family Nephilidae; genus Trichonephila; species Trichonephila clavata. Next base: position 23,658 of record BMAO01034056.1, read on the forward strand.
CGTCCTTTCCAAGGCCGCAGCACTGCAAAATATAGGTCGTCGCTCGCGACTTCGAACCCCTCGAAGGCCACCGGTCGCTTCATGCCCTTGAAACGGAACCAGGGGGCCATGGCAGAGAAAGAGTTGAGGCAACGGACTCTGAGGACCTTGAAATTCGGAGGACCTCGAAACGCATGGCTGAATATATATTTTATTCGGTCGCGCCTTTTAGATTTAGTCTCGAGTAGAGAAAAAAGTAGAATGGGTTAGTCCAATGGCTTATTTTATGCTATTTGCTCTCTGTTTGGTTAGATTTAAATTAGAATGTCTTCACCTTTTGACTTATATTTGGCCTCTTCTATCTCATTGAAAGCTGAAGTTCACTTTTTTTTTTCAAGACTTAACTCACGGCTCAAGTGGTGTTTTCATCTTACATCCTTGATTGGAAGATATTTTTATACAAATGCAGGAATATAAAAGTCTTTGCGCAGATACTTTGAGTACAAAAAGAAAATGTGTAAATATTTATTTAAAAAAAAAAATTGAAATATGATCACAGACGCTCTCTTATAGAGCAAACAAGAAAAAAAAAATGACAGTATTTTTTTCAGGAAAACATTTTTTTTTTCTTTTTAAATAACAGTGTAGACGATTTCTTTTTCAGATTTCATTCAAAACAACTAAAATGCACAAAATCGATTTTTGTCTGTGTAAATTATTATATATTCCTTAAATTAACTATTTTAAGTATTTAATACTGATCTTCATTACTACTGTATAATTTTTAAATTTTGTGTTTTAATTTCCCATGTTAATTTTCCTTTTTACAATAATTTCTTATGTTGAATTTGATTCTGATGATTGATCAAGATTATGAAACTAAATAAATAAATAAACAGTGCTCGTATTATACTTTTCTTTTACACTAAAATCTCCACACACAATTTCTAAAGTCATATACAGCTTTAATAATGACATTCAGTGTTTTATTTCTCGAATATCAATTCCAGCGTGTATAAGAATAAATTTTCAAAATTATCTTTTTAATGATTATGAACAAAAACTAAAATAAGTTCAAACACATTTCAACATACTGGGTTTTTTTTAAAGTCAATAAACTGTCGATTAAGCCAGTTGCCAACACGTGGATACGTGTGCCACATTACACAATAAAATTTTATTGTGAAGCAGCTGTGTGTTTTCTCTGTGTAACCTTCATAAAATAGATTGCGTAGCACGCAATGGTTTTAATACTAATATTTTAGGCTTATTATATTATCGTTGCTGGTTTTAATGTCCGGGAACAGTTTCATATTTCCCATAAATAAAAAGTAACCTATAACCCTATTTTTTTATAAAGAAGTATAAAACTTCAAGAATCACTTATAGAAATTTTAAGAATCATAAACAGAGCCTTAAAAATTTTATTGCACTTTCAACTATATATATATATATATATTTAGAAGAGAAGTCGTTAACAATAATCTTAATCCATACAGCACATATTTCCATAGAAAATCATTACATTATTAGAAATCCATTGCACTCAGTGGCGTAACGTACAACCCCGCAACCCCCGCACCGAGGGGGGGGCTGGGTTCTAGGGGGCCCAAAGTCTGATTGACACCGAGTATATATGATTTTGCAATCATTTTTTACGATCCGGCTTGGGGCCCAAAACCTGACTTTGCAGGGGGGCCCTAATGTTCTCCGTTACGCCACTGGTTGCACTTTTTAGGTGGAATGGGCATCTTCCTCAAAGGAAGTACGTAACTTTATTGGAAATGGTAGCTCATTTAATTCTACCAAGTTGTCTAAAGCATTAGGTTGTACTAGTATATATAACTCGTCCTTTAACTGATGGCGTGGGGTGAAAATTTAAATTAAGATATCAAGTTTTCTTCGTCGTCTGATTGTCATTCGAAATTGGGAGGAAAGGCCTAGTCTTGAAGAACATTCTAACTCTTTTTTTAATAATAAAAATAAAACGTATTATTCATTAATTGCGCCAGATAACACTTTTAAGGTAAATTTCTGAAGTAATCTTTTAATTTCTTCAGAATTTAATTATTCCTGACATACAACCCCCTGGATATATGTGTGTAAATATACCAAACATAAATTATTATTAAATTTTTATTTTGATTGCTACGTATTGAAAACGACTTGCAATATAAATTAGAACGTCAAAATAAGTTGCCAAGAATATTTTTCATCCTATATCTGAAATTTTCAGAAATGCCTCCCCTCTCGAAATGGATCGCTTTGTCAAACGCAATTCGCATTAGAGCATTGTTCAGAAAAGGGCCCCTAATGCAGACACATTAATCTTTCTCAATTTATGGTATTTCCTTGACAAGTAGGTCGATGATAGGTCATCAAGTTATCACAGGTCACGCCATGATAACTTGCTAAGTGTTTGTGACTTAACTACATTAACTTCGGCGCCGCTGAATCAGTAGAGCACTTCTGTGACCGTCACTGTAAACATTAAATGACTTTAGAGAATAAACAGAAAAGAACTGAAGTGTATAAAACA
>BMAO01034057.1:0-14369 GCA_019973975.1 Trichonephila clavata
TTGAATAGGAGTTAGAAATTTTTTCCCTGTTCATGACGTCTCCCCTGCCAAATATCCAAAAAATGTGAAATTTTTTATTGCAATAACTTTTGATCTAATTGAAATTTTGAAAAGCGCTACATGTATTCGTGATCAGCGTCGGATTTTAATAAGAAAATTGAGTTTGGTTTAATAGGAGTTAGAAATTTTTCCCTGTTCATGACGTCTCCCCTGCCAAATATCCAAAAATGTGAAATTTTTTATTGCAATAACTTTTGATCTAATTGAAATTTTGAAAAGCGCTACATGTATTCGTGATCAGCGTCGGATTTTAAATAGAAAATTGAGTTTGGTTGGAATAGGAGTTAGAAATTTTTTCCCTGTTCATGACGTCTCCCCTGCCAAATATCCAAAAAATGTGAAATTTTTTATTGCAATAACTTTTGATCTAATTGAAATTTTGAAAAGCGCTACATGTATTCGTGATCAGCGTCGGATTTTACATTAGAAAATTGAGTTTGGTTGGAATAGGAGTTAGAAATTTTTTCCCTGTTCATGACGTCTCCCCTGCCAAATATCCAAAAAATGTGAAATTTTTATTATTGCAATAACTTTTGATCTAATTGAAATTTTGAAAAGCGCTACATGTATTCGTGATCAGCGTCGGATTTTAATAAGAAAATTGAGTTTGGTTGGAATAGGAGTTAGAAATTTTTTCCCTGTTCATGACGTCTCCCTGCCAAATATCCAAAAAATGTGAAATTTTTTATTGCAATAACTTTTGATCTAATTGAAATTTTGAAAAGCGCTACATGTATTCGTGATCAGCGTCGGATTTTAAATAAGAAAATTGAGTTTGGTTGGAATAGGAGTTAGAAATTTTTTCCCTGTTCATGACGTCTCCCCTGCCAAATATCCAAAAAATGTGAAATTTTTTATTGCAATAACTTTTGATCTAATTGAAATTTTGAAAAGCGCTACATGTATTCGTGATCAGCGTCGGATTTTACATAAGAAAATTGAGTTTGGTTGGAATAGGAGTTAGAAATTTTTCCCTGTTCATGACGTCTCCCTGCCAAATATCCAAAAAATGTGAAATTTTATTATTGCAATAACTTTTGATCTAATTGAAATTTTGAAAAGCGCTACATGTATTCGTGATCAGCGTCGGATTTTAATAAGAAAATTGAGTTTGGTTAATAGGAGTTAGAAATTTTTTCCCTGTTCATGACGTCTCCCCTGCCAAATATCCAAAAAATGTGAAATTTTTTATTGCAATAACTTTTGATCTAATTGAAATTTTGAAAAGCGCTACATGTATTCGTGATCAGCGTCGGATTTTAAATAAGAAAATTGAGTTTGGTTGGAATAGGAGTTAGAAATTTTTCCCTGTTCATGACGTCTCCCTGCCAAATATCCAAAAAATGTGAAATTTTATTATTGCAATAACTTTTGATCTAATTGAAATTTTGAAAAGCGCTACATGTATTCGTGATCAGCGTCGGATTTTAAATAAGAAAATTGAGTTTGGTTTGAATAGGAGTTAGAAATTTTTTCCCTGTTCATGACGTCTCCCTGCCAAATATCCAAAAAATGTGAAATTTTATTATTGCAATAACTTTTGATCTAATTGAAATTTTGAAAAGCGCTACATGTATTCGTGATCAGCGTCGGATTTTAAATAAGAAATTGAGTTTGGTTGGAATAGGAGTTAGAAATTTTTCCCTGTTCATGACGTCTCCCCTGCCAAATATCCAAAAAATGAATTTTTTTGCAATAACTTTTGATCTAATTGAAATTTTGAAAAGCGCTACATGTATTCGTGATCAGCGTCGGATTTTAAATAAGAAAATTGAGTTTGGTTGAATAGGAGTTAGAAATTTTTTCCCTGTTCATGACGTCTCCCTGCCAAATATCCAAAAAATGTGAAATTTTTTATTGCAATAACTTTTGATCTAATTGAAATTTTGAAAAGCGCTACATGTATTCGTGATCAGCGTCGGATTTTAATGAAAATTGAGTTTGGTTGGAATAGGAGTTAGAAATTTTTTCCCTGTTCATGACGTCTCCCTGCCAAATATCCAAAAATGTGAAATTTTTTATTGCAATAACTTTTGATCTAATTGAAATTTTGAAAAGCGCTACATGTATTCGTGATCAGCGTCGGATTTTAATAAGAAAATTGAGTTTGGTTGGAATAGGAGTTAGAAATTTTTCCTGTTCATGACGTCTCCCCTGCCAAATATCCAAAAAATGTGAAATTTTTTATTGCAATAACTTTTGATCTAATTGAAATTTTGAAAAGCGCTACATGTATTCGTGATCAGCGTCGGATTTTACATAGAAAATTGAGTTTGGTTGGAATAGGAGTTAGAAATTTTTTCCCTGTTCATGACGTCTCCCCTGCCAAATATCCAAAAAATGTGAAATTTTTTATTGCAATAACTTTTGATCTAATTGAAATTTTGAAAAGCGCTACATGTATTCGTGATCAGCGTCGGATTTTAAATAAGAAAATTGAGTTTGGTTGGAATAGGAGTTAGAAATTTTTCCCTGTTCATGACGTCTCCCCTGCCAAATATCCAAAAAATGTGAAATTTTTTATTGCAATACTTTTGATCTATTGAAATTTTGAAAAGCTACATGTATTTCGTGATCAGCGTCGGATTTACATGAGAAAATTGAGTTTGGTTGGATAGGAGTTAGAAATTTTTTCCCTGTTCATGACGTCTCCCTGCAAATATCCAAAAATGTGAAATTTTTTATTGCAATAACTTTTGATCTAATTGAAATTTTGAAAAGTGCTACATGTATTCGTGATCAGCGTCGGATTTTACATAAGAAATTGAGTTTGGTTGGATAGGAGTTAGAAATTTTTTCCCTGTTCATGACGTCTCCCCTGCCAAATATCCAAAAAATGTGAATTTTTTTATTGCAATAACTTTTGATCTAATTGAAATTTTGAAAAGCCTACATGTATTCGTGATCAGCGTCGGATTTAAATAAGAAAATTGAGTTTGGTTGGAATAGGAGTTAGAAATTTTTTCCCTGTTCATGACGTCTCCCCTGCCAAATATCCAAAAATGTGAAATTTTATTATTGCAATAACTTTTGATCTAATTGAAATTTTGAAAAGCGCTACATGTATTCGTGATCAGCGTTCGGATTTACATAAGGAAAATTGAGTTTGGTTGGAATAGGAGTTAGAAATTTTTTCCCTGTTCATGACGTCTCCCCTGCCAAATATCCAAAAAATGTGAAAATTTTTTATTGCAATAACTTTTTGATCTAATTGAAATTTTGAAAAGCGCTACATGTATTCGTGATCAGCGTCGGATTTTAATGAGAAAATTGAGTTTGGTTTGGAATAGGAGTTAGAAATTTTTTCCCTGTTCATGACGTCTCCATGCCAAATATCCAAAAAATGTGAAATTTTATTATTGCAATAACTTTTGATCTAATTGAAATTTTGAAAAGCGCTACATGTATTCGTGATCAGCGTCGATTTTAACATAAGAAAATTGAGTTTGGTTGAATAGGAGTTAGAAATTTTTTCCCTGTTCATGAACGTCTCCCCTGCCAAATATCCAAAAATGTGAAATTTTTTTATTGCAATAACTTTTGATCTAAATTGAAATTTTGGAAAAGCGCTACATGTATTCGTGGATCAGCGTCGGGACTTTTACATAAGAAAATTGAGTTTGGTTGGAATAGGAGTTAGAAATTTTTCCCTGTCATGACGTCTCCCCTGCCAAATATCCAAAAAATGTGAAATTTTTTATTGCAATAACTTTTGATCTAATTGAAATTTTGAAAAGGGCTACATGTATTCGTGATCAGCGTCGGATTTTACATAAGAAAATTGAGTTTGGTTGGATAGGAGTTAGAAATTTTTTCCCTGTTCATGACGTCTCCCCTGCCAAATATCCAAAAAATGTGAAATTTTTTATTGCAATAACTTTTGATCTAATTGAATTTTGAAAAGTGCTACATGTATTCGTGATCCAGCGTCCGGATTTTACATGAGAAAATTGAGTTTGGTTGGCATAGGAGTTAGAAATTTTTCCCTGTTCATGACGTTTCCCTGCCAAATATCCAAAAAATGTGAAATTTTATTATTGGCAATAACTTTTGATCTAATTGAAATTTTGAAAAGCGCTACATGTATTCGTGATCAGCGTTGGATTTTAAATAGAAAATTGAGTTTGGTTGGAATAGGAGTTAGAAATTTTTTCCCTGTTCATGACGTCTCCCCTGCCAAATATCCAAAAAATGTGAAATTTTATTATTGCAATAACTTTTGATCTAATTGAAATTTTGAAAAGCGCTACATGTATTCGTGATCAGCGTCGGATTTTAAATAAGAAAATTGAGTTTGGTTGAATAGGAGTTAGAAATTTTTTCCCTGTTCATGACGTCTCCCCTGCCAAATATCCAAAAAAATGTGAAATTTTTTATTGCAATAACTTTTGATCTAATTGAAATTTGAAAAGCGCTACATGTATTCGTGATCAGCGTCGGATTTTAAATAAGAAAATTGAGTTTGGTTTGAATAGGAGTTAGAAATTTTTTCCCTGTTCATGACGTCTCCCCTTCCAAATATCCAAAAATGTGAACATTTTTTATTGCAATAACTTTTGATCTAATTGAAATTTTGAAAAGCGCTACATGTATTCGTGATCAGCGTCGGATTTTACATGAGAAAATTGAGTTTGGTTGGCATAGGAGTTAGAAATTTTTTCCCTGTTCATGACGTCTCCCCTGCCAAATATCCAAAAAATGTGAAATTTTATTATTGCAATAACTTTTGATCTAATTGAAATTTTGAAAAGCGCTACATGTATTCGTGATCAGCGTCGGATTTTAAATAAGAAAATTGAGTTTGGTTGGAATAGGAGTTAGAAATTTTTTCCCTGTTCATGACGTCTCCCCTGCCAAATATCCAAAAAATGTGAAATTTTATTATTGCAATAACTTTTGATCTAATTGAAATTTTGAAAAGCGCTACATGTATTCGTGATCAGCGTCGATTTTAATAAGAAAATTGGAGTTTGGTTTGAATAGGAGTTAGAAATTTTTCCCTGTTCATGACGTCTCCCCTGCCCAAATATCCAAAAAAATGTGAAATTTTTTATTGCAATAACTTTTGATCTAATTGAAATTTTGAAAGCGCTACATGTATTCGTGATCAGGTCGGATTTTAAATAAGAAAAGTGAGTTTGTTTGAATAGGAGTTAGAAATTTTTTCCCTGTTCATGACGTCTCCCTGCCAAATATCCAAAAAATGTGAAATTTTTTATTGCAATAACTTTTGATCTAATTGAAATTTTGAAAAGCGCTACATGTATTCGTGATCAGCGTCGGATTTTAATAGAAAATTGAGTTTGGTTGGAATAGGAGTTAGAAATTTTTTCCCTGTTCATGACGTCTCCCCTGCCAAATATCCAAAAAATGTGAAATTTTATTATTGCAATAACTTTTGATCTAATTGAAATTTTGAAAAGCGCTACATGTATTCGTGATCAGCGTCGGATTTTAAATAAGAAAATTGAGTTTGGTTGGAATAGGAGTTAGAAATTTTTCCCTGTTCATGACGTCTCCCCTGCCAAATATCCAAAAAATGTGAAATTTTTTTTGCAATAACTTTTGATCTAATTGAAATTTTGAAAAGCGCTACATGTATTCGTGATCAGCGTCGGATTTTAAATAAGAAAATTGAGTTTGGTTGGAATAGGAGTTAGAAATTTTTCCCTGTTCATGACGTCTCCCTGCCAAATATCCAAAAAATGTGAAATTTTTTATTGCAATAACTTTTGATCTAATTGAAATTTTGAAAAGCGCTACATGTATTCGTGATCAGCGTCGGATTTTAATAAGAAAATTGAGTTTGGTTGGAATAGGAGTTAGAAATTTTTTCCCTGTTCATGACGTCTCCCCTGCCAAATATCCAAAAAATGTGAAATTTTTTATTGCAATAACTTTTGATCTAATTGAAATTTTGAAAAGCGCTACATGTATTCGTGATCAGCGTCGGATTTTAAATAAGAAAATTGAGTTTGGTTGGAATAGGAGTTAGAAATTTTTTCCCTGTTCATGACGTCTCCCCTGCCAAATATCCAAAAAATGTGAAATTTTATTATTGCAATAACTTTTGATCTAATTGAAATTTTGAAAAGCGCTACATGTATTCGTGATCAGCGTCGGATTTTACATAGAAAATTGAGTTTGGTTGGAATAGGAGTTAGAAATTTTTTCCCTGTTCATGACGTCTCCCTGCCAAATATCCAAAAAATGTGAAATTTTTATTGCAATAACTTTTGATCTAATTGAAATTTTGAAAAGCGCTACATGTATTCGTGATCAGCGTCGGATTTTAAATAAGAAAATTGAGTTTGGTTTGAATAGGAGTTAGAAATTTTTTCCCTGTTCATGACGTCTCCCCTGCCAAATATCCAAAAAATGTGAAATTTTTTATTGCAATAACTTTTGATCTAATTGAAATTTTGAAAAGCGCTACATGTATTCGTGATCAGCGTCGGATTTTAAATAAGAAAATTGAGTTTGGTTAATAGGAGTTAGAAATTTTTTCCCTGTTCATGACGTCTCCCTGCCAAATATCCAAAAAATGTGAAATTTTTTATTGCAATAACTTTTGATCTAATTGAAATTTTGAAAAGCGCTACATGTATTCGTGATCAGCGTCGGATTTTAAATAAGAAAATTGAGTTTGGTTTGAATAGGAGTTAGAAATTTTTTCCCTGTTCATGACGTCTCCCCTGCCAAATATCCAAAAAATGTGAAATTTTATTATTGCAATAACTTTTGATCTAATTGAAATTTTGAAAAGCGCTACATGTATTCGTGATCAGCGTCGGATTTTAAATAAGAAAATTGAGTTTGGTTGGAATAGGAGTTAGAAATTTTTTCCCTGTTCATGACGTCTCCCCTGCCAAATATCCAAAAAATGTGAAATTTTTATTGCAATAACTTTTGATCTAATTGAAATTTTGAAAAGCGCTACATGTATTCGTGATCAGCGTCGGATTTTACATTAGAAAATTGAGTTTGGTTGGAATAGGAGTTAGAAATTTTTTCCCTGTTCATGACGTCTCCCTGCCAAATATCCAAAAAATGTGAAATTTTATTGCAATAACTTTTGATCTAATTGAAATTTTGAAAAGCGCTACATGTATTCGTGATCAGCGTCGGATTTTAAATAAGAAAATTGAGTTTGGTTGGAATAGGAGTTAGAAATTTTTTCCCTGTTCATGACGTCTCCCCTGCCAAATATCCAAAAAATGTGAAATTTTTTATTGCAATAACTTTTGATCTAATTGAAATTTTGAAAAGCGCTACATGTATTCGTGATCAGCGTCGGATTTTAAATAAGAAAATTGAGTTTGGTTGGAATAGGAGTTAGAAATTTTTTCCCTGTTCATGACGTCTCCCCTGCCAAATATCCAAAAAATGTGAAATTTTATTATTGCAATAACTTTTGATCTAATTGAAATTTTGAAAAGCGCTACATGTATTCGTGATCAGCGTCGGATTTTACATAAGAAAATTGAGTTTGGTTGGAATAGGAGTTAGAAATTTTTCCCTGTTCATGACGTCTCCCCTGCCAAATATCCAAAAAATGTGAAATTTTTTATTGCAATAACTTTTGATCTAATTGAAATTTTGAAAAGCGCTACATGTATTCGTGATCAGCGTCGGATTTTAAATAAGAAAATTGAGTTTGTTGGAATAGGAGTTAGAAATTTTTCCCTGTTCATGACGTCTCCCCTGCCAAATATCCAAAAAATGTGAAATTTTTTTATTGCAATAACTTTTGATCTAATTGAAATTTTGAAAAGCGCTACATGTATTCGTGATCAGCGTCGGATTTTAAATAAGAAATTGAGTTTGGTTGAATAGGAGTTAGAAATTTTTTCCCTGTTCATGACGTCTCCCTGCCAAATATCCAAAAAATGTGAAATTTTTTATTGCAATAACTTTTGATCTAATTGAAATTTTGAAAAGCGCTACATGTATTCGTGATCAGCGTCGGATTTTAAATAAGAAAATTGAGTTTGGTTTGATAGGAGTTAGAAATTTTTTCCCTGTTCATGACGTCTCCTGCCAAATATCCAAAAAATGTGAAATTTTTTATTGCAATAACTTTTGATCTAATTGAAATTTTGAAAAGCGCTACATGTATTCGTGATCAGCGTCGGATTTTAAATAAGAAAATTGAGTTTGGTTGGAATAGGAGTTAGAAATTTTTCCCTGTTCATGACGTCTCCCCTGCCAAATATCCAAAAAATGTGAAATTTTATTATTGCAATAACTTTTGATCTAATTGAAATTTTGAAAAGCGCTACATGTATTCGTGATCAGCGTCGGATTTTAAATAAGAAAATTGAGTTTGGTTGGAATAGGAGTTAGAAATTTTTTCCCTGTTCATGACGTCTCCCCTGCCAAATATCCAAAAAATGTGAAATTTTATTGCAATAACTTTGATCTAATTAAATTTTGAAAAGCGCTACATGTATTCGTGATCAGCGTCGGATTTAATTGAAAGAAAAGATGCTACATGTATTCGTGATCAGCGTCGGATTTTAATAGAAAATTGAGTTTGAATAGGAGTTAGAAATTTTTTCCCTGTTCATGACGTCTCCCCTGCCAAATATCCAAAAAATGTGAAATTTTTTATTGCAATAACTTTTGATCTAATTGAAATTTTGAAAAGCGCTACATGTATTCGTGATCAGCGTCGGATTTTAAATAAGAAAATTGAGTTTGGTTGGAATAGGAGTTAGAAATTTTTTCCCTGTTCATGACGTCTCCCCTGCCAAATATCCAAAAAATGTGAAATTTTTTATTGCAATAACTTTTGATCTAATTGAAATTTTGAAAAGCGCTACATGTATTCGTGATCAGCGTCGGATTTTAAATAGAAAATTGAGTTTGGTTGGAATAGGAGTTAGAAATTTTTTCCCTGTTCATGACGTCTCCCCTGCCAAATATCCAAAAAATGTGAAATTTTTTATTGCAATAACTTTTGATCTAATTGAAATTTTGAAAAGCGCTACATGTATTCGTGATCAGCGTCGGATTTTAAATAGAAAATTGAGTTTGGTTTGGAATAGGAGTTAGAAATTTTTTCCCTGTTCATGACGTCTCCGCCAAATATCCAAAAAATGTGAAATTTTATTATTGCAATAACTTTTGATCTAATTGAAATTTTGAAAAGCGCTACATGTATTCGTGATCAGCGTCGGATTTTAAATAAGAAAATTGAGTTTGGTGGAATAGGAGTTAGAAATTTTTTCCCTGTTCATGACGTCTCCCCTGCCAAATATCCAAAAAATGTGAAATTTTATTATTGCAATAACTTTTGATCTAATTGAAATTTTGAAAAGCGCTACATGTATTCGTGATCAGCGTCGGATTTTAAATAAGAAAATTGAGTTTGGTTGGAATAGGAGTTAGAAATTTTTCCCTGTTCATGACGTCTCCCCTGCCAAATATCCAAAAAATGTGAAATTTTTTATTGCAATAACTTTTGATCTAATTGAAATTTTGAAAAGCGCTACATGTATTCGTGATCAGCGTCGGATTTTAAATAAGAAAATTGAGTTTGGTTGAATAGGAGTTAGAAATTTTTTCCCTGTTCATGACGTCTCCCTGCCAAATATCCAAAAAATGTGAAATTTTTTATTGCAATAACTTTTGATCTAATTGAAATTTTGAAAAGCGCTACATGTATTCGTGATCAGCGTCGGATTTTAAATAAGAAAATTGAGTTTGGTTTGAATAGGAGTTAGAAATTTTTCCCTGTTCATGACGTCTCCCCTGCCAAATATCCAAAAAATGTGAAATTTTTATTGCAATAACTTTGATCTAATTGAAATTTGAAAAGCGCTACATGTATTCGTGATCAGCGTCGGATTTTAAATAAGAAAATTGAGTTTGTTTGGAATAGGAGTTAGAAATTTTTTCCCTGTTCATGACGTCTCCCTGCCAAATATCCAAAAAATGTGAAATTTTTATTGCAATAACTTTTGATCTAATTGAAATTTTGAAAAGCGCTACATGTATTCGTGATCAGCGTCGGATTTTAAATAAGAAAATTGAGTTTGGTTGGAATAGGAGTTAGAAATTTTTTCCCTGTTCATGACGTCTCCCCTGCCAAATATCCAAAAAATGTGAAATTTTTTATTGCAATAACTTTTGATCTAATTGAAATTTTGAAAAGCGCTACATGTATTCGTGATCAGCGTCGGATTTTAAATAGAAAATTGAGTTTGGTTGGAATAGGAGTTAGAAATTTTTTCCCTGTTCATGACGTCTCCCTGCCAAATATCCAAAAATGTGAATTTTATTATTGCAATAACTTTTGATCTAATTGAAATTTGAAATTGAAAAGGCTACATGTATTCGTGATCAGCGTCGGATTTTACATTCGTGATCAGCGTCGGATTTTAAATAAGAAAATTGAGTTTGGTTTGGAATAGAGTTAGATTAGATTTTTTCCCTGTTCATGACGTCTCCCTGCCAAATATCCAAAAAATGTGAAATTTTATTATTGCAATAACTTTTGATCTAATTGAAATTTTGAAAAGCGCTACATGTATTCGTGATCAGCGTCGGATTTTAAATAAGAAAATTGAGTTTGGTTGGAATAGGAGTTAGAAATTTTTTCCCTGTTCATGACGTCTCCCCTGCCAAATATCCAAAAAATGTGAAATTTTTATTGCAATAACTTTTGATCTAATTGAAATTTTGAAAAGCGCTACATGTATTCGTGATCAGCGTCGGATTTTAAATAAGAAAATTGAGTTTGGTTTAATAGGAGTTAGAAATTTTTTCCCTGTTCATGACGTCTCCCCTGCCAAATATCCAAAAAATGTGAAATTTTTTATTGCAATAACTTTTGATCTAATTGAAATTTTGAAAAGCGCTACATGTATTCGTGATCAGCGTCGGATTTTAATAAGAAAATTGAGTTTGGTTGGAATAGGAGTTAGAAATTTTTTCCCTGTTCATGACGTCTCCCTGCCAAATATCCAAAAAATGTGAAATTTTTTATTGCAATAACTTTTGATCTAATTGAAATTTTGAAAAGCGCTACATGTATTCGTGATCAGCGTCGGATTTTAATAGAAAATTGAGTTTGGTTGGAATAGGAGTTAGAAATTTTTTCCCTGTTCATGACGTCTCCCCTGCCAAATATCCAAAAAATGTGAAATTTTTTATTGCAATAACTTTTGATCTAATTGAAATTTTGAAAAGCGCTACATGTATTCGTGATCAGCGTCGGATTTTAAATAAGAAAATTGAGTTTGGTTGGAATAGGAGTTAGAAATTTTTTCCCTGTTCATGACGTCTCCCCTGCCAAATATCCAAAAAATGTGAAATTTTTTATTGCAATAACTTTTGATCTAATTGAAATTTTGAAAAGCGCTACATGTATTCGTGATCAGCGTCGGATTTTAAATAAGAAAATTGAGTTTGGTTGGAATAGGAGTTAGAAATTTTTTCCCTGTTCATGACGTCTCCCTGCCAAATATCCAAAAAATGTGAAATTTTATTATTGCAATAACTTTTGATCTAATTGAAATTTTGAAAAGCGCTACATGTATTCGTGATCAGCGTCGGATTTTAATAAGAAAATTGAGTTTGGTTGGAATAGGAGTTAGAAATTTTTTCCCTGTTCATGACGTCTCTGCCAAATATCCAAAAAATGTGAAATTTTATTATTGCAATAACTTTTGATCTAATTGAAATTTTGAAAAGCGCTACATGTATTCGTGATCAGCGTCGGATTTTAAATAAGAAAATTGAGTTTGGTTGGAATAGGAGTTAGAAATTTTTTCCCTGTTCATGACGTCTCCCTGCCAAATATCCAAAAAATGTGAAATTTTTTATTGCAATAACTTTTGATCTAATTGAAATTTTGAAAAGCGCTACATGTATTCGTGATCAGCGTCGGATTTTAATAAGAAAATTGAGTTTGGTTGGAATAGGAGTTAGAAATTTTTTCCCTGTTCATGACGTCTCCCTGCCAAATATCCAAAAAATGTGAAATTTTTTATTGCAATAACTTTTGATCTAATTGAAATTTTGAAAAGCGCTACATGTATTCGTGATCAGCGTCGGATTTTAAATAAGAAAATTGAGTTTGGTTGGAATAGGAGTTAGAAATTTTTTCCCTGTTCATGACGTCTCCCTGCCAAATATCCAAAAAATGTGAAATTTTTTATTGCAATAACTTTTGATCTAATTGAAATTTTGAAAAGCGCTACATGTATTCGTGATCAGCGTCGGATTTTAAATAAGAAAATTGAGTTTGGTTGGAATAGGAGTTAGAAATTTTTTCCCTGTTCATGACGTCTCCCTGCCAAATATCCAAAAAATGTGAAATTTTTTATTGCAATAACTTTTGATCTAATTGAAATTTTGAAAAGCGCTACATGTATTCGTGATCAGCGTCGGATTTTAATAAGAAAATTGAGTTTGGTTGGAATAGGAGTTAGAAATTTTTTCCCTGTTCATGACGTCTCCCCTGCCAAATATCCAAAAAATGTGAAATTTTTATTGCATTTTGATCTAATTGAAATTTTGAAAAGCGCTACATGTATTCGTGATCAGCGTCGGATTTTAATTGAAAAAGAGTGCTACATGTATTCGTGATCAGCGTCGGATTTTAATAGAAAATTGAGTTTGTTATAGGAGTTAGAAATTTTTTCCCTGTTCATGACGTCTCCCTGCCAAATATCCAAAAAATGTGAAATTTTATTATTGCAATAACTTTTGATCTAATTGAAATTTTGAAAAGCGCTACATGTATTCGTGATCAGCGTCGGATTTTAAATAAGAAAATTGAGTTTGGTTGGAATAGGAGTTAGAAATTTTTTCCCTGTTCATGACGTCTCCCCTGCCAAATATCCAAAAAATGTGAAATTTTATTATTGCAATAACTTTTGATCTAATTGAAATTTTGAAAAGCGCTACATGTATTCGTGATCAGCGTCGGATTTTAAATAAGAAAATTGAGTTTGGTTTAATAGGAGTTAGAAATTTTTTCCCTGTTCATGACGTCTCCCCTGCCAAATATCCAAAAAATGTGAAATTTTTTATTGCAATAACTTTTGATCTAATTGAAATTTTGAAAAGCGCTACATGTATTCGTGATCAGCGTCGGATTTTAAATAAGAAAATTGAGTTTGGTTGGAATAGGAGTTAGAAATTTTTTCCCTGTTCATGACGTCTCCCCTGCCAAATATCCAAAAAATGTGAAATTTTATTATTGCAATAACTTTTGATCTAATTGAAATTTTGAAAAGCGCTACATGTATTCGTGATCAGCGTCGGATTTTAAATAAGAAAATTGAGTTTGGTTTAATAGGAGTTAGAAATTTTTTCCCTGTTCATGACGTCTCCCCTGCCAAATATCCAAAAAATGTGAAATTTTTTATTGCAATAACTTTTGATCTAATTGAAATTTTGAAAAGCGCTACATGTATTCGTGATCAGCGTCGGATTTTAAATAAGAAAATTGAGTTTGGTTGGAATAGGAGTTAGAAATTTTTTCCCTGTTCATGACGTCTCCCCTGCCAAATATCCAAAAAATGTGAAATTTTTTATTGCAATAACTTTTGATCTAATTGAAATTTTGAAAAGCGCTACATGTATTCGTGATCAGCGTCGGATTTTAAATAAGAAAATTGAGTTTGGTTTAATAGGAGTTAGAAATTTTTCCCTGTTCATGACGTCTCCCCTGCCAAATATCCAAAAAATGTGAAATTTTTTATTGCAATAACTTTTGATCTAATTGAAATTTTGAAAAGCGCTACATGTATTCGTGATCAGCGTCGGATTTTAAATAAGAAAATTGAGTTTGGTTGGAATAGGAGTTAGAAATTTTTTCCCTGTTCATGACGTCTCCCCTGCCAAATATCCAAAAAATGTGAAATTTTATTGCAATAACTTTTGATCTAATTGAAATTTTGAAAAGCGCTACATGTATTCGTGATCAGCGTCGGATTTAAGAAATTGAGTTTGGTTGGAATAGGAGTTAGAAATTTTTTCCCTGTTCATGACGTCTCCCCTGCCAAATATCCAAAAAATGTGAAATTTTTTATTGCAATAACTTTTGATCTAATTGAAATTTTGAAAAGCGCTACATGTATTCGTGATCAGCGTCGGATTTTAATAAGAAAATTGAGTTTGGTTGGAATAGGAGTTAGAAATTTTTTCCCTGTTCATGACGTCTCCCCTGCCAAATATCCAAAAAATGTGAAATTTTATTATTGCAATAACTTTTGATCTAATTGAAATTTTGAAAAGCGCTACATGTATTCGTGATCAGCGTCGGATTTTAAATAAGAAAATTGAGTTTGGTT
>BMAO01034058.1:0-14083 GCA_019973975.1 Trichonephila clavata
AAATTTTGATATTTAAGTCCTAACATTAAGAATTCGACTGTATTGAAAAATATGCGCCCTTACGTTCCTCCACGCCACTTGGTGGTCTATTTTCATGAAACTCATTTTGTGGCGTATCTCTATTCTATGAGAGGAATCTGCTTACCAAATTTCAACACTGTGCGTCTAATAGTTTAAAAATCGGAATAATTATTTATAACTCCCTTAACCCCTGCAACACCCTTTAGGGTCATTTTTCCAAAAACCCATTTTGTAGTGGATATTTACTCCATGAAAGAAACATGTCTACCAATTTTCAAGCAGGTTGGTCAAGTAGTTTAAAAACGAAAATATTTATCTATTACGCTCTTAACACCTCCCCCCGCAACGCCACTTGGAGGGTTACTTTCCCAAAACGATCTTGTATCTGATCTTTACTCTATGAAAGGAATCTATTTTTCAAATATAAAGACTTGCGTCTCATAACTTAAAAATGGAAATAATTATCTATAACGGCCCCTAAGCCCCCGCAACGCCACTTGGGGATCAATTTTCACCAAACTCATTTTGTAGGGGGATCTCTACTCTATGAAAGGAATCTGTTTACCTAATTTCAAGATTGTACGTTGAGTAGTTTAAAAATGGAAACAATTATTTATAACGCCCTAACCCCCGTAACGCCCTTGCGATTCGAATTTCGCAAAAATCCGTTCTTAGCTAATCTCTACTCCCTAAAAGGAACATGCCTACCAAATTTCAAATCTGTAGGTTGAATAGTTTCGGAGATATCGTGATTAGTCAGTCAGTCAGTCGCTTTTCTCCTTTATATACTAGCCGTTACCCGCCCGCTTCGCTGTATATTTCATGATGTTTTATAAATTTTTACTGCTTATATATATGTATAAATTATTGATATAGAAGTCCTAGCACATTAAGAATTCGATTGTATTGGAAAATATACTTATACCTGTAACTGTCGTCTGTTGATAAAAAAAAAAAGGGCAGAACTCATCTAATTTGTATTTTCTAAAAATCTCTAAAATTGGAGTATAGAATGATGTTTCCTCTTTCGTAACCCAAAAACCAAGTGGATTCCGCAAAACCAATTTTCGGTGGATCTCTACTCCGTAAATTGTACATGCAAGCCAAATTTCAAGTCTAAATCTAACAGAAAAAAAAAAAAGTTTTACTATCAATATCCCCGTAATCCCGTTGAGAGCCGTTTTCCAAAATAACCGCTCTTAGCGGATTTCAATTCAACTAAAGAAAAATGCAAACCAAATTTCATTATTATAGTCCTTGTAGCTCGAAAAAAGGATTTTTTTTGTCAATACGTCCCAGTAACCCCCTGCACCCACAGAACTTTATTTGCTTAAAATACATTCTTAGTGGATCCCTATTCAACAAAAGAAACATGCTTAACAAATTCCAAGTATATGGGTCTAACAATTAAAAACAGGAATTTTTTTCTGTAACTCCTCTTGACCCCTCGCAACCATCCTTAGGGGGCAATTTTTGTTTTACTCTTTGTTAGAGGAACTCTCTTCCACGAAAGGAACATGCCTAACAATTTTCAAGCAGGATGATCAAATAGTTTAAAAATGGAAATATTTATCGATTATGCCTCTTAATCTCCCGAAATTAAACTTGGTAGTTCATATTCGCGAAACCCATTTTGTAGCGGTTCTCTACTTTACGAAAGGAATCTACTTATCAAATTTCAAGACTGTTCGTCTAATAGTTTAAAAATGGGGAAAAGATCTATAACGCCACTTGAGCCTCCGCAACGCCACTTCTGGGTCTGTTTTCACAAAACTCATTTTATAGGGGAATTGCACACTATGAAAGGAATCTGCTTAGCAAAAATTGAAGACTGTGCGTCCAATAAATTAAAAATGCAAATAAAATTATCAATAACGCCACTTGAACCCCCGCAACGGCACCTAGGGTCGATTTTCACAAAAACATTTTGTAGTGTATCTCTATCCTATGAGAGGAATCTGCTTACCAAATTTCAAGACCGCGTCTAAAAGTTTAAAAATAGAAATCATTATTTATATGTGCCCTATGTGCAACACCCTTGGGCCAATTTTCCCAAACCCGTTTTGTAGCGGATATTTACTCCGTGAAAGAAACATTCCTACCAATTTTCAAGCAGGTAGGTCAAGTAGTTTAAAACGAAAATATTATCTATTACGCCCCTTAATCCCCCGCAACGCCACTTAGAGGTCTGTTTTCACAAACCTTTTTATAGCTGATCTCTACTCTATGAAAGAAATCTATTTATCAAATATAAAGAATGCGCATCTAATAGTTTAAAAATGGAAATAATTATCTATAACGCCTCTTAAGTCCCGCAACGCCACTTGGGGGCAATTTTCACGAAACCCATTTTGTAGCGTATCTCTACCCTATGAGAGGAATCTGCTTACTAAGTTTGAAGACTGCACGTCTAATAACTTAAAAATCGGAATTTATAATGCCCCTTAAACCCCTCGCTCCCGTAACACCTCTTGGGGGTCAATTTTCCCAAAACCCATTTTGTAGCGGATATTTACTCCATGAAAGAAACTTACCAATTTTCAAGCAGGTAGGTGAAGTAGTTTAAAAACGGATATATTTATCTATTACGTCCCTTAATCCCCAGCAACGCCACTTAGAAGTTTGTTTTCACAAAACCCGTTTTGTAACTGATCATTAATCTACGAAAGGAATCTATTTATCAAATTTAAGGACAGTGCGTCAAATAGTTTAAAAGTGGAAATAATTATCTATAACGCCCCCTAAGCCCCTGCAACGCCACTTGGGGGTCGATTTTCACCAAACTCATTTTGTAGCGGATTTCTACTGCATGAAAGGAATCTGCTTACCGAATTTCAAAATTGTACGTTGAGTTGTTTAAACATGGAAACAATTATTTATCACGCCCCTTAACCCCCCTTAACCCCCCTTGCGTTTCGAATTTCGGAAAATCCGTTCTTAGCTGATGTCTACTCTATGAAAGGAACATGTCTACCAAATTTCAAGTCTGTAGGTTTAATAGGTCCAAAGATATCGTGATTAGTCAGTCAGTCAGTGAGTGAGTCGCTTTTCTCCTTTATATATATAGATGTATACATATAGGTTTCAAAAGCGTTAAATGGGAGCAGAATTAAAATAATTAGCGGCCACCTTTTCTTCTGAAAACTTCTGAGATTTTATGCACATATAGTCAGATTTTTTTTATATTCAAAACTATTTAAGATACAATGAAATTGTATCTTGAATAATTTTAAATGAAGAATAACAGGAAAAAATGTCGTTTTTTGTGACAAAAGCAGACAAGGCAATTTTTCCTAAAATTGCCTCAGATTCAAATGAAGGGCAGCTAAAATATCTTCAGTAGGCCATTCGTGACCCGCGAACCTAGGGTTGAAGACCCCTAGTGTATAATAAAGGGTCTGCTGTATCCAAATGGAATTGGCATTTTTAGTTGACACATAAAATAATTTCATATAATGAGCAATAATTCAGGTATCGTTCTGGATGCTTGATAGAAGCATACCCAGTGATCCCTAACCCAGTCTAATTCCTTTCTAACCCAGTGATCCCTTTTAAATGAATGTTTTTTTTTTGCATAGACCCGCGCCTCCTACATTTTCTATATAGTATATACATCACATAATATAATCATAATAATATTAGTTTCAGAAAACCCCCCTTGAGATAACAGTTTAACTATGAATTCAAACAGAAAATTTGAAAAATGAATAAATAAATAAAAAGTGCTAATTGCATTTTATTTTAATACTGTGACATTCCATTTTACATATGTGCATTCCACTTTCCTGAGCAAATCAGTAATATTCATATATCTATACGTATTAAGACGGATATTATTATCTAATAATTATAATCCTTAAAAGTTAAAAATATTTGTCATAGACGCTTAATAGATCCCTGGAATATTATAGATCCTTTTTAAGCATCTATAGATCCTCAAAGAGTACAGGTGGAGTCCTACGTTGGGAGTCCTACGTTGAGAGTCCTTGTTTTAGAGTGGCATTAATTGAAAACCAAGGTGAGCGTATCAATACATTGTTAAATTGAGTGATTCCCGACTGTTGCCAGTTGAACAATTAGTTGTCGATTTAATCAAGAAATTAGAAATTTCGAAAGGTCTTTCATAGCAATAAAAAAATTGTAATATTTAGGATTTAAACACAGTTTGGGTATAAAAAGATTTAATGCAAAAACTGAGATAAAGTTTAACACAAAATTAATATTTTCCAGCCTGATATAAATTAAGTTTATTGATATGAATATAAATTCAGTTCAAATGGAGTTTTATAGAAATATTTCTCAGTTAATAATTTTATAATATTAATTATAAAGTTTACATGTAAATATTTAAATGAAAATACAGATATTAAAATTATGCTATTTATTAGATCTTATAAATTTATCTTGAACATGCAATGATAAATAATAAATTTGGTCAATAGTGTTAGATTTAAATTAAATTATATTTCAGCAAAGTGTGTTGACATTTTTATCAAACGTTCAACTGAATAAATTTTTGGTAAATATATTCATGTTGGGACAAATATGTTCGAAATTTTATTTATTTATTTTTGAAAATGGGTACATCCCTTTCAGGGCAATACACTCAGTAATAAGATCAATTTCATTAAAAAAAAGGTTTACTTCTTAACACCAGTATTTTTAACATCTTAAATCAATTACAAAAGTAAGCAGAATTGGAACAAATATATGTTGTTGCTAATTTTTTTCCATTGGACTTCCTATGCTTTTTTTAAAATTGTTTTATGTTCAGAAGCAATTTGTTGTACGAAGACAAAATCAATTTGAATATACAAAATTAATAGATAATACAGCATTAGATAATACATTGTTCATTGCAGATAGCATAACTTTATACAGTAAAACCTACGATAGAGAAGTAACTTATAACTTACCTGATTATCTCCATTTTTTTCTTGTACAATTTATTCGTGTAGTTTCATATTCATCCCCGTACCTTACACTTCTTATCATACGGTATCGTACTTAAAATTGGTTTTTATCACTCAAAGCACTGCTGCTGTATTTTAGTGTGATTAAATTCGTGGCAAGTTCGTAAAATTATAGTTTTATTTAGCACTGAAATTATTTTGAAAAAAATCATTTGAACATTTTTGTTAAGATAATCGTTATTTGTGTGTATGGTAATTAGAATACTTTTTTTTGACATGAGCAATTCGTCACATATTTAATTTGTAACGCCTTGTACGTGAATATTAATACATATATTTATTTTAAGGGAAAATAACAGTTTTTTGCCCTTGCAAATCGATTCTGGTAACCATACAGATAATAAAAATAGCAGTAATAAATGTTATGAAAAATGTAAAACAATACTTTAAGAAACGAATACGTGTTCTTGTTCTAACATTGTAAAACATTTTAACACCAAAAATATTCCTCTTCGTTTCAATGCAATAAAAAATATTACTGAATATCAGATTAGTAAATTAAATTTGATTTTAATTGGGAGTTTAATAACCAAATTTTTAGAAATTATTACGTTTGGGTCTCTGTTTCTAGAAACATGACTCAATAGATTTGCTTATTATTGCAAGCTTAACTGACAGCTCGAAAAAAAAGATGTACTGTTACTTTCTGTTTCACTAATTAAATATTTAAATTAATATATATTTACCAGTTTTTTCTCTACAACAACATTTATATTGTTCAAGAATAAGTTCACAAAAATACTGAGGCTCCTATAATTTGATTCATTCTGTTTTAAATATCTCTAAATCATTTATTTTTCATTCAAATAATCCAAAGCTCGTATGTGTTGTGTTGTTGGCTTAGATTCAACAGTGTGGTTCATCACACTTTAACGGGCAACAGATACGACCTTGCCAACAGGTGCTAGAAAATCATTTCTCCTTCCATATTTCCTTTGATCAGTCGCCATTATTTCAATTATTTCGTAAATAACAACATTCGTTTCTCTACATTTGTGAAAATGAATTGAAATATTTTGGTTCGCGAGAGGTATAAGATTTTAAATTATTTAAAGACACAATTAACTGATTACTTTTCGATTATTAAATGTTTTTTTTTTGTCGTAGAATGTTATCAACAAAAATGAATTAATGCTAACTGGTTTTCGTTTCCGCTTTCCGTTTCCGTTTGGGCGATTACATGGGTCGCGATTAAGGTTCAACTTCGAAAAGTGCTGTGTAAGTATACCTTTTCTTTAATTTTTTTAAAAACAAATATAAATAATTGTGTGAAGAAAAAAATTAAAAGTTGCTTAAATTTTCTTTAAATTTGAATACATCGAAAAAGAATTAAGAATCCATTCATATGTCTATAATTGGTTGGGGGTTCAAAACTGCACAGACAAACATTTAAAAAAAAATTATCATAGAATATACCTCTCAGGGCTTCAGTCTTTGTGTTTTTTAGACTAACCCTCTCCCCATAAAATAGGTTTGCGTACGCCACCGATTTTAACCAAAAGCCCTATATTAAAAGCAAAGTAAAATTATAAGAAAAAAGAATTTAAAAGGCAATAAATTTTAAATACTAAGTTTTTATATTACAGAGGCTGCTCCTTTGTATTATTGTAATACACGATTGTGCATATTGTGTGTAAAGAGAATTTAGGTAATTCTGGCTTAAGCTGAATTCTTCGGTAACAAATCTATAATTTTACATACTAAGCTTTTTAAAAAACAATGTTCACTTTTAACCAGCTCATAAAGTGAAGTTTTTTTTTCTCTGGAGCATATATTTTTGAAGATTTTTGTCTTTCAACCTTAACATACAATAATTCATGATTATCTATTAACTTAAAAATTATCTATTTCATATTATCTTTCTGTCAATTATAAATATCACAAGAAAAGTGAGTTTTTTTTTGAAAAAAGTAATTAAATTTATTTTTAATTGTTTAAATTTATTTTTAATTGTTTAAATTTATTTTTAATTGTTTTAATTGTTTAATTATTTAAAAATTGATCACCAAGAGTATGTAAACGATTTCTAATGGATACGTTTTCTTTCCTTGAAAATATATTGAAATATTATTCAAAAAGATAAATAGATAAAAAATCATTCCAAAAAACAGAATAAGTTTCGGAAAAAAACATGCTTGTTACTGATATCAATTCAAACATCATTTCTTTGGAAAAATTATTTAAATGGAATTTCAGTTTCAAATCAGAAAGATAGCTACCAATCTATTATAAATTTTGTGGAGAGTAATATCACACAGAAAAAAATTCTGCTAGAATAGCACTTATACTTATAAGGACTGCCCTATGTAAATTATTTTCAGCACATCGAGAAGTTTAATTTTTGAATAGGAATATATTCTAAGAAATTTCACTTCCTTTTGAAGTAAAATAAATAAATAAATTGATTGCGCATTAAATAGTATCATTTGGTAAGACACACATGTATGTGATTTTGTTTTTAACTGCACTAGTTAACAGGTCATGGTCGAGACTCGAGGTCGATTGCGTCGTGTGCTCGAACCCTGATGCCTTTTAACATCTGTAGTGTATTGACGC
The DNA here is from genome assembly GCA_019973975.1 of Trichonephila clavata. NCBI lineage: Eukaryota > Metazoa > Arthropoda > Arachnida > Araneae > Nephilidae > Trichonephila > Trichonephila clavata. Next base: position 7,551 of record BMAO01034058.1, read on the forward strand.
GTTGTATATCATTCGAGGCTTATGTTTATGCACTATTAAAGCTGTCATCTGAATTGTCCTTCTCATTATTTGGCCTTGGTTCAAAGTCACTGTCTATCCTCAACAGATATTTTGTATTATTTTTAATTGTGACTCTAAGAAAATATTCAATTATGCATCTTTACCGGTGATTCAGTGAGAAAGAATATACTAGAAAAGACCAGAAGACTAAATTATATATATTAAAAAAAATTGGTTTTTGTTATTCAATTTAAGAACCTTCCAATTATAAAAGATATGAATATTCATTGACTCCTCATGTGTTAACAGTCTTGTTGAATATGAAATGTTTTATTCACCGAAGAGATAAGTTTTAGATGAGGGAAAAAAACTGAAAATAACATTTAGAAAGGCTTATAATATAGAACATTAGAAAATTTAATGAGGTAACTGAAATATTGAAAATTTTTGCTTTATATAGATAAAAATAAATTGCAGGTTTCACTGAAGGGTTGCTTCCATAGCTTTGATTAAATATAGTTTGCAAAATACAATGAAAATAAATATTACTCTTTTTCTTAAAAATCACATTAAGTTTTTTAAAACTTACATCAAATCACATGTATTGAAGACGCTCTTTAGAAATAAACCTGAAACCCAAAGGGGAAAAAAACCCAGACAAAAAAACCGTAAACAAAGCTTTCATTTATGTTTCAAAAATTTTGTTTCCGTATGTCATTTTTAGCTGAGTATGAGGAGAACTCTTAAAACCTAGTATTGTACAAGTTTTTTAGATATGTATACATTTCATTATTTAGCTTTTTTCTTACTTCGGTTTTTGACCAAACGTGCTCATAATTTCCCCTCACATCCACAGTTTTCTGAAAAAGTCTTATCAGATTAGGTTTGTATCTTTTAAATAGCTATTTTAGGAATCCATTTCACATCTGAAGCAAAGGATAATCCTGGTAGGTTTTCCATTTTTCAAATTTTTTATTTTAAAATGTGTGTGTGTACTATATAAATATCTTAAAATAATTAATATTATTTTTATGCATTTTCCATGTACCTTTTGCTTGATATTTTGAAATATGTTTGCCTAATATATCTACTAAGTAAATATTTGAGGTGAAATTTACATTTATTTGCATGTGTATTAAATTATGCGCAGGGAAAAATTTATAATAGGGAAATTGGGAAAAATTAGCTTTTAATCATAACCCAAATAATAAAGACCCATTATTATTTTGCATTCAATTTTTCCCCCTGCTGATCTTTGGAACAATGCATTGACAAGTTAGATTACCGTAAATTATTGCTGCCTTTGATTTTATCATTTAGAAATTAGCTTTAGGGAATCCTTGGGCCCTCGTCAGAAACTTATTCTGTATGTATCTTTTTATAAAAGCGCATATGTCTTTAAATTAGTTTCGTGTGTAACTATGGACCCAAAACTACTTTTATAGACATAACTTTTATAGACAGAATAACTCGTCTCGTCTCGTTTTCGACATGGTCTTAATAAGATCATGATTCGAATAAATTTAATCGTTAAAATTTATTCCTGGACATCTACTAAAAACTCGGAATTTGAAACTATATTCTAACTGGCAACAGTGGCAAGACTTCATTAGTATGTATTCCCTTGCCCATGTCTAGGACTAAGCCTATCACCATACGCCATCTTTTATACGAAAGGGGGAAGTCAGTTTGTGCCTATGTTTGTGAGATTGTGAGTCATACACACTTATTTGTTAAGGGTAACCATTTGCAGAGAGAGAGAGAGAGAGAGAGAGAGAGAGAAGCATTTAACAAAGCATCCGATATACTGTCTATTAAAAAGAGTCGCAGAAGGGACCTAATTTTGCATGGGGTCCCTGAGCCTCAAGAAATCTTAAGATGTCCCTCTGACGATGATATCTTTTCATTTTAATGTTCTTCGTTAAAATTAAGACTTCATTCATCATAAATAGATTAATAGATCCAATGAGAAGTATATAACTCGATAAAACTTTAATAGATATTTCGTTGTATTCATTTTAAAAAAGATTGAAAAATATATTTTTACAATTATTTTGAATTAGTTAGCTTCAAATCAGAAAAAAAACTAACGTTAAACATGATTTTTGATATCATAAGTATTTTGTATATTATGGGGGGAGGGATAGTACCGCGTGGAGTTTTGAAATTGCATATTATTAACTATTTTTTTGATTCCTCATAAACCAATAAATTTTGCTCATTTTAGTACGATTATTTCCGTTTGTGCAGTAAAATTTAAAGTTTAAAATAACAGAACATATTTTGCTAATGAATTATTATAATTTTAAATAGCATAAATTATGAACCCAAAGAAATTTTAAACAGTTAATTTTCTTTCTGTTACACACAAGATAACTTTTGAAAGACTTACAATGGATCCAACATTCTTATATAAAATTAAAGCTAAAGAATGTTTGTATTTTGTATACCTGTAAATGAGGGATAAATTTTAATTTATCTCTTATTTTTAAGTACTTTTAGAATTAAAGCAATTTAAAATCACTATTTTTTATTCATCATATTATCAAATAATGTGATCCCAACCTCAAAGTTGAGGTAAGCAGAAAACAAATCTCTCTCTATATATATACAAGTACAATATGCATACAAAATATCATAGCTCTGTCACCGATAATTTTTTAATCTTGTGGGAAAGTGTGAATATTAGAAACTGAGAAAATCGAGTTTAAAGTTTAAATAATACACTTTTTTGCTTTATAAAATATTTCTCATTACTCCTAAAATGTATCTAGTTCATGTTTGGAGCTTTCTTTTCCCACAAATTGTTCATGTATATTTTCTCGTTCTTAGAGTCTTATGAGCCTCCTTCGTAGAAAATATATAGATTTAATTTCTGCTCCCTTTATATTGAAGCATTCTCCATCAAAAAGCGGAAATAACAGAAAATGTTTTATTTTAAAATCCTTGTGTTTAGATATTCCGTCATTAAGTTTGCTGTTGTTTCATTTTACACCAATATCAATTATTATTTTGGAAATAATTTTTGATCATTATTTTTTGTCATTACTTCCAAGCTGTAAAACTGATTGATTATTTTTAGTTTTGAGTTCTTCTACCCAAATATTTTTTTCAATAATCTTAGTTAGTGAAAGTAATTCTATTACTAAAGATTAAACCACATTCATAACATAATTGTTGGAATTTTTTTTTTTTTTGATTTTGTACAATACGAAGTAGCATCGGATCGCAAGATACAGAACATTTCTTCATCATTTATTGAACGATATAATAATGTTATATAGCCCTACATCATATAAAATATTAATGGAGTATTCCAAATCCGAACAGAGTCTGGAAAGTAATGTCAAATAAAGTGTCGTAAAACATCACTTGACCGTGATTTAAAACTACGAAGCTCGTCACCAATAGATCTCATGTTGTATTTAAGTTCTATTTTAACAAAACAAATAACCAAACAACGAAAATCAACGAAAAATCTGTTTGCTTGCATTTTTAAGGTAAAAATCACTAACGGCACACTTTTTATTGCTGAGAGAGAATTACTGTCAGATTTCGATGCGGTTTGCTTAATAAAACGTTCCTAACATTCTGTATTAATTTTAAAAAATTGAATTTTTGAACGATTAAGTGAACTATCTCACCTTAAAAAAGCTAAATAGTTTAACTTTTAAAAAAATCATTGACATAATTCAATAATATTTGAGTGGAAAGAATTCTACGTTGTAATATTAATTACTTCATGTGTAGACTTATAAAACAACTAGCTTTTACCCGCGGCTCCGCTCACGTTGATGTCTTTAAATAACTGTCAAAGTCGTAATCATTATCATTAAAATTAAAAAGTAAGTAATATAATATGGTAATTTTTTATTGCTTGACTGGAACAAATAAAATTTTAAAAAATCTAAAATTGAGCTTAGTTAAAAAAAAACTGAAAATTTAATTTATTATAATAATTAACAACAAAATTCAATAACTTAAGCTATTAATATTTTTAAAAATCGAAAGTATCTACGTTTAATACACAATTTCTCTTTAATAGAGCTCAAAACAATATTATTCTAAGATGCTACTGTATACCATATTATATGTTCTTCCGTCAGTTGCAAATATGTGAAGATTTGGGCATTGGATACACCGATCAGGCCATGGGAAAAACATTGCTTTTCCAAATGCACCCCTGCTACCTGAAATGTTAGCTTTGTTAATAGCAACATTAAAACTGGGGATATTGAAATCGTTTGAGTTGAAACGGTAGGTCAGTGGAAATACTTGGAATTCGAGGTATGATAACACTATCCCTTTTCATAACATATGTTAAAATATTGGCACCAAGAATATTCTGCATTAGTTTTGTGATCCAAAGCCTCGTTTCTTTACATTGTCGAGGAACATCGAGATTTTGCATTACAACTGGTACATTTAGTTTTAATTGAAGTTTATGTGAGGGTACACCCGAAAGCTCAAGTGAATTTAAGAGCTCCGTGGGATATGAAGTACTTTGTTCTTTATCCATGATTGTATTCATTGATAAATATTTCTTCAACTCTCCCCCCTCCCCCGCACATCGTTTAAACTTTCAATGTTGAATTTATGGACAATGTCATTGTTAGGCGCTAATATTGATCTTGCGCGCAACCACTGATCCCAATTTAAATTTTGTTGCAAGTCCGGGTAAATTTGGGCAATAAGATTTACATTATTTTCTTCTACATTACAAAATTCTTTGGAAGTAAAATATAACCTCCAGCATTTGCGTCCAAACATCCATAACCGATTTTTCAATTGCGTCTCTGCATAATGTTCCAAATCTACGTCATTATGAAGATACACTTTCATATTCGTTTTCAGACTTAATTTTTCAAATTTTGCCCATAGGCTTGATGATTTAATAGAGACTGATTTCATCTGCGACAGGATTACAGGGGGAGTTTTTGAATATTCACCAGCCAATATATAATAAAGTACCATTCCTCCTATAATATCTGTACTATCTCGTAAATCCTGAAGAGTCCGATTTAACGCTTCTATAGCTTTCTTGTGAGACATTGTGCTTTCATTGTGCTTCTAAAAGCTTGCATTATGGAAGCATCCTGCTTGAGAGCTATTTTTTCTGAAACTTCAGATGAGTGAATCTTCAAATGCAAGGTTAAGCGATAATTTTAAAACGGAATGTGCAGTACGACCGTTGGTCAGTAAAGTCGCGGCTATACCCGAAGAAGCCATAGCAACTGCTATCTTCTGGGTTTTTCTGATGGTCATTAATAGTAAGTTAAGCAAAAACGTTTTTCCGGTTCATCTAGGGGCGTCGAGAAAAAAGAGTGCACCACTGCCGGATTCTATTTTGCGCAACACTTGTTGGAAAACGTGACTTTGTTCTGGAGTTAATTGAGGGACTAATTCTGTTACTTGATGTTGCAATACTATAAAATCGTAGTTAAATTCTCAAGCAATTTCATTATCGAAGCCATTTACGTCGACACGTCTAGGAATAATCATTCCAAAATCACGTAGCTTCTTCCCAACCATTTTAAAAACCTTTATTGCGTTTCGTTTGTAGATGTGTTGATTGAAAGGCATATTTGCTTGTATGTGGTGAAAAATATTTTCTGCCATGTAGTCTTTGTACTTTTTCCAAAAGATTTGAGGATTAGAAAGACCGAAGGTGAAATAAAGTATTGCGTAAATCTCCCCTAATTTTATTCGGCGAGTGACATTGTATGGCTTCCTCCATAGTAATATCTAGTATATCTTCAAAGTAATACTTCCACGTAAAATATCTACGTAGGCTCAGTATAAGTGAAACATTTTGTGCAAAATATGAATATTGTATAATTAGATTTAAAAAATTCAAAATGATAAACATTCGAAAAATCAAAACTTTTTATGAAACTGTCAATTAATATTACCATAAAATTTTCAATATCACACGCGCAATTCGCTAAAACTTTATTTCGTTTCCCTCTTTAAAATGTGGTAGAAAATTTGCATTAAAATATCTGGGATTTTCGGAATAGTACCAGTTGGCCACTTCTTAGCCAACTTGGCAGTATTTCTCAAAGTTTGAGTTTGACATTTAACAAACGTAACGTAATAAACGTTATACGTTTAATAAAAACCATTTAAAAAATTGCTTTTTGTAAAGGTGCTAAATTACACTGTGTTTCAATTCACTGTGTTATAAATGTGAGAAATTTCCATTACTAAAATTTCCATTATTGGCCAACTGTATAATTTTGCGTCAACTTGGTGGGGAGTAAGCAAAGTCACACGGTTTTAACCGCATAGTTTCCGTTCCCTTAGGAATGTGGAGATAAAATATACCTTATGTTACTCGCTGATAATGTAGCTTTCCATTAGTGAAAGAATTTTTAAAATCGCACCAGCCGTTTCTGAGATTAGCTGGAACAAACAGACAGACAGACAAAAATTTTAAAATTTGATTTTTTGATATTAGTACCGTATATACCTTAGTAAAAAGCTGCTAATTTGAAATTACAAACAGACACTTCAATTTTATTTATTTATAT